>VXBP01007533.1:715786-752894 GCA_013400115.1 Rhinopomastus cyanomelas
CAGCGGGTCCAGTGGCGGGGCGGTGCTGCTGTTCCCCAGGCCGAAGGAGGTTCTGTCCTGGGGCTGTGCTGCCGCCTCACCAGAGCTGCCTAGGTAGCGATCCTGCTCTGCCTCACGCGGATGTGGCGAGTTCTCAGTTGGCCTCATTACCGAGAGAGCTCGGGCCTCTTGGCTTCTCCCGTGTGGCCACCGCCAGCTGTGCTCGGCCGGTCTCCACCACGGCTAGCGGAGAGCCTGCCGTGTGCTTGTCGCTGTGTGAACAGCAGCAGTCACGTTGGGCTGTTCTGGCGGGGCAGACGCGCCACAGGCGGTGGCGATGACCGGGGTTGTCGTGGAGGGATCGTGCCCGGCGCTGCTTTTGCTGGGTTCCAGACAGGTACCTGGGCACGTCGCAGCAATTCAAAATGGAAGTTTGAAACTCTCATTACTAGTCACAGTGTGAGGTTCCTGTCTGAAAACTCGTTTATTACTACTTTGTTTGATGATGCAAGACCGATTTGTTCCTTGTACTGCACTCCAGCCGCACTGTTTTCCTGCCGAACCACAGTTTCAGTGTGTTGCCTCAAAGCTCAGCTGAAGCAGCTTGTTTCCTCACTGACGCCTTGTAATTCCTCTTTCCATCTGTTACTACTTCACTGTCCAAGTGCTTGTAGCATTGCAAAGTGTTGGAGTAGAGGCAATACACCTCGCACTCTGGTCTTCAGGCTTTACAGAGCAGATAACCCGGATGGCCCTGAGGTGCAGTCACACTCTCCAGCCTCTCAAATCTGCCACGCTGAAGCAGCAGAACTCTTTTACGTGGACACCTGTGGGTACCCAGGTAGCAGTAGAGTACCAAATTGTTTCCTACCCCTGACACAGTGTCTCTGACTGCCAGCAAGCCAGATGTGGTAAAGTGATCTTAACAAGCTTACTATCAGCTCTAAGTTGCTGTTGCTGGAGATTATCCTCACCCTTCCAGCCTCCAGGCTTTCTCCTCTGTGCTTCAAGCAAAGTTCATCCAAGCTGATGAAATGAGCTCTCTATGTCAAATGAGGCTACAGCAAGGGGTAGGTGAACTATGTCCATGGAGCTGAGTATCAGAGGTGTACAGAAGACTGGTAAAAAGAAAAAAAACCAATTCTCAGAGGAGGCTTGAAATAAGACAGGGAAGTGGTGAGGTGGAGGGTCAAGAAAAACATGGTGTGGAGCTGTAAGCGAGAAAGGCACGCACAGATGAGCAGGGTGTCCCCTGCATGTTCTTCATGAGGCAGTTTTTATTTGAAAGTAAAATGTGATAGAATGGAGACCAGTGGAGAAGACCCTTTTCTGAACATCTTCCTTGTGGAGAAACTGGGTGTTGGGGGAAAATGCAGATGTGGGCCACAAACAAGCCCAGTTTAAGCATCGCAAGGGGGGGGGCCCTGCATGTATGAATAAGCACCTTTACATGGGCACGTTAGCATCCTGGCTTGTCAGAGGAAACTGTTCCCTGTCAGGCTCTTTCAGAGCTGTGCATGGCGACTTCTGTCAGTCCTGACTGGCTAGAAACAACTGTAGGGTGTTCAGATGATAACACATTAGTCAAAATAATTTCCAGAGGGTCCTCATTTTGTACAAACAGAGTGCACAGTAGTACAAGCCGCTACACAATTTAACACCTTATGATAGCATCTCCTATAGCTCTGAGAAGTAGTAATTACTTAATTAGAGGCTGCCTACAGATCTGTGATAAGTACATACATGTGTCATTTTAATTTGTCTAGCTCTTCTGAACATTTTTATCTTCCAACCCTAAAATTCTCTTGACCTTTTGTAAATGTTCTGAAGGAAGAAAGATAAGCATTTTACATTTACATAAACAGGACTTCAAAAACCATATCCACATCTATTTTCAGGACTTACCCATTCCTAGAGGGAAGGAAGATGGAATGTTCTTTTCTTCAGGTAAACCTTTTCACAGGAGGTTAAATCAATTGCACAAGGTCACTGGAAGTCAGAACTGGAGTTACAGCTCCAGCGCTCCCAGCTCTCCTGATGAAATTAAATACTACTCATTATTCAAGAATTTGCGTGGCTAACAAGCCAGTAACACTAAAAATTGTTTTTCCTTTCTTGTCCCCTTGATTCCCCTGAGACATTAAAGCACTGAAACACTGTTAGAGGGGCACCATGCAGTGAATAAATCAGTGGCAGCTGCAGCAAGAGGTAAAACTGAGATTCCTAAATCCAGTCAGTGCAAGGGAAACCAAAGTGGAGTAATGTAGGTGCTTCAACACGAAAAGAAGAGGTGAAGAGACAGAGAGTATAGACAACATCAGAGACTGAACAGAGACCTGGATGGCAAGGACTTAGGCCAAACGAGTCTCCATGGTACCAAACCCCTCAGAGATGATGGTAAAGAGCATCTTCATGGGTACAGCAAAGAAAAGAGAAGCACAAAGTAAGGAGAAGCACAGAGGTCAGAGGGTGAAAGAACCTCCAAAAAGTCTCACAGGAAATTCAACTTCAGTTGGGTGTTAAGCTGTGAGATAGATCAGACTGCTGATCCACTCTGTAACCCACCTTTACAAGGAAAATAAGTGCTTCCTCTGATGTAGACTAATTAAACCCAAAGCCTTTCATCTTAAAAAAAACCCCAACAAACCTAAACCTCTGTTTACTAAACAACTTGATAATTCTGTTTCTCCAGTCTCTGCACTTCTTTTATTTTCTTGTATCTTTCTTAAAGTTTGGTGCTTGAAGCTGGAGACATTATTCAAGCTGGGGCTAGTAGCCCATCAGTGTTAGTTGGGTGGTAATAGGAATTCCTATGGAAGACAGATCCATTGGTTCATTGAGTTTATCTTGAGTGCTGCTCAGCTCCATCAAGACTGCCTAAAACTCTGAAGCAGGCTCCTGAAATCATGGTGCTGGCTAAGAACCTGTGGCTTTCTAACAATTCTGCACTCTACAAAAATTGCATCTGATTTTAGAGTATTTAGAGAAACCTGTGTCCATGATGACAGGAGCCCAGGTTATATTTGCTGGCGTGAACATGTCTTACTAACACAGCATCAGCAGAAGGATGAGCAGGGTCATAGAAATCATTCACAGAACATCCAGTTTGTTTCCTTGTTTCTCTTGCAAACACCTGCTCTGCCGATTCAGTCTTAAGGGCTTGTGCTGGGCAGAAGAGTTTCTGTCATGGAACAACAGTGTTTAATTCTCAAAGGCTTTACGAGTCTGAAGGCACCTCATAATGTCACATAAAGACTCTCAGTGGTAACAAATGCAGATGTAAGTACAAAACAGCCTTATCCTAATAGCTCTTGCTGCAGCAGGGCCCTGCATGATCTCCTGCATGAAGAACATCAGATTTCTGAAAAGTCATCTTCATGCTGCATCCCAATTAGTTGGAAAAGCGACATGCTGTTAATGCATTTTTGTGTACTGGGCCCTCAGCACCATGGGCTTGTGGAAACCACACAAGTGAGCTTTTCTGGTGATAGTGTCCCAAGCCATTCCAACAGCAATGCGCTCGCTCTCTGTTGGGGCTTTTCCGCTCACTTTATTGCCTCTCTGGTAGAAGCAGCTGATCTGGAAAAACACATGAGCATACTCCTAGTGCACATAATCCCTTCAGTTCCCTACATGACTGTCATTGAACACATTGGCAGACTTTGTTTGCATTTAAATATTTTCATAGAAAGGGAAGTCATTCCAAGCTGATCACTTCATGAGGCCAAACATTTCATTAGGAGCCATTTAAACAATTACAGTTAATAAGAAAATCATTGTTTGCTGGTACAGTTGTGCTGTAAACACTGTAATTTATCTGCAAGGAACTCATGGTCCCTAAAGAAATTTGTCCTTGTTTATGGTAACAGCCAAAACAGACCTACTGGAGTGAGAACAGCCCACATACGGCTCTGTAATCCACAGTCAGAATGTTTGTTTGAAGGTTCATTCAGAAAAGTGTCTTAGGACTGAAGGGATTATTAGGTTCTGTAATATCTAATAAGATTATAAAATGGAGAGGTTAGTTTACTGTAATAGAAGCCCACTAAGAGACACAGGAATATCCTAAGACACAGGACCAGCAGGACTTTCTAGGCTACCAAATCCAGTCCCCAGATACTGCCAGCAGCTAGAGCATGTAACCAGTTTAACACATTTTGTGAGAGTCCTCAGGTTTGAACTAGGTATGGTTTTGTCCCTATAATTTTTACAGCTTCACTATGCAGGTGGGTAACGAGCACCTAATTCATAGTCTCAGTTTTCCAGGGCCAGTTTGATACCACTAGCTCCTACATCAGCATTGCCTTCCTTTAATATTTCTCCTACCTGAAGTATTTGCAAAGAGTAATCCAACAGCATCCTGGTCTCCAGCTGCTTGGCCAAACAAGCTGCGTGTGCCCACTTTCCTTCCATGAAAGGTTCTCCAGCCTTCTCCTCATCTCAGCAGCGTTGCCCTGTACCTGTTTAGAAATCTAACTTGCCTTAACAGCTTTGATCAGAATCAAGTGGTTTATTCCCAGCAAAATATTATTTGGGCCCTATGAGAGGCTGTTCAGTTTTTCCTGGCTCTCCTGGAAGTGTCTCTCCTACTGCATTTCAGAGTTCCAGTTGCCTTTTCCATGCCCACTCCACACTGAGGCAAACAGTGAGAAACCTTTCTGTGTCAGTGGTGGATTCCTGCAGAATGTTTTCTGCTGCTAGGTCTTTTCCTACTTCAGTGGCCTTGTCCTCTGAGGGCATTCAGTTCTTGCTGTGGGATAGCCTGAGCTCTCTCTGTGCTGGTGATACCGCCTAACATTGTGACCTCAGTATATTTCAGTGATCAGACACCCCTGTTTTCCAAGTGGTTCATTACTGACATCAGTAATAATCAGTCTGAAGAGTTACTGTTGAGGAATTCTGACTAATTCCCTTTCAACACAGCTCAGCTTCTCTCTTGCAAACATGGTGCCTGCCTTGTAGTTCCTCTATGATAATCTTCAGGTAGAAGATACAATTTTTACACATGGGCTCCTCATCAGCTGTTTTACTGAAACCCAGACAGTCAGACTTCCCTTATTTGTCCAGCTAATGAATTACCATATCAAAGGGAGCTATTGAATTATTCTGCTATTATCTAGACCTAGCAAATGCCAATTCCTTTTCGGTCGGCTTTCCAGTGACTGTAATGACTTCTATAATTCTTCCCTCCCACAATCTTTCCTAAAGCCTGACAAAAACCCTTGATGCACACAAAACAAAGTACATTGTGCCTTTGGAGTGAAAACCATGTTTGATTTGTCTTTGGTGTGGATTAATTATTTACACCAACACGTATTTTGTACTAACAGTTTTGTACTAACAGTAGCAACAGTTATAAGGATATTGGATGCCTGACTGGATCCGCTAGCAGAAATGTGTACACATCCTCCTTTATTTGCAATGTTGCTAACATTAGATTTTAAAAGGATTGGAATATAAATTCAGAGTTGCTCAACAGAGACATGGCCCCATGTGGAGCTGGATTTTCTACTGACTAGGTTTGCAGTCCAACTCTGACATGATAGATGTTGCAGAAAATCAAAGGGCAGTGCGCAATGACTTGACTTGCAAGTTGATCACAGGCATCAGGCACAGGTGAAATACAGGTTTTGAAGAAACAGAAAAGAGTTGGGGAAGATTTGGCTGAGAGGAGCTGGATGATTGTTGCAGATAGTGATAAATCACACATGGTATCATCGTCTCTGTGCTTTTCTGGTCTCCAAGCTGGTGGAACATGGGTTTGGTGGGTGGACTACTGGATGGGTAAAGAACTGGCTTGATGGCCACACCCGGAGAGTGGTTGTCAATGGGTCCATGTCCAAGTGGAGGCCAGTGACAAGTGGAGTCCCTCAGGGATCAGTCCTGGGACCAGTCTTGTTCAACATCTTTGTTGGTGACATGGACAGAGGCATTGAGTGCACCCTCAGCAAGTTTGCTGACGACACCAAGCTGTGTGGTGCAGCAGACACGCTGGAGGGCAGGGATGCCATCCAGAGGGACCTGGACAGGCTGGAGAGTTGGGCACAAGCCAACCTTGTGACGTTCAACAAGACCAAGTGTAAGGTCCTGCATCTGGGTCAAGGCAATCCTAAGCACAAGTACAGGCTGGGCAGTGACTGGCTGGAGAGCAGCCCTGAGGAGAAGGACTTGGGGGTGCTTGTGGACGAAAGCTCAACATGAGCCAGCAGTGTGCACTTGCAGCCTGGAAGGCAAACNAAGTTCTTCACCGTGAGAGTGGTGAGAGCCTGGAATGGGTTGCCCAGAAAGGTGGTGGAGGCCCCATCCTTGGAGGTGTTTAAGGCCGGGCTGGATGAGGCTCTGTCCAGCCTTATCTAGGGTGGGGTGTCCCTGCCCATGGTAGGGGAGTTGGAACTGAATGATCCTGTGGTCCCTTCTAACCCTGACTGATTCTATGACTTGGTCTAGGTGATCCCTGCTAGGGGATTGGACTAGATGATCTTTCGAGGTCCCTTCCGATCCCTAATGATTTTATGATTCTAAGTTTTAATTGTGTTGTGGGGAGTTCACAAACTGAAACAAGAGCTGGTAAGGCACTGAATCGAGACATGAATTTCAAGTCCACCCCTGACCCACAGACTTTGCGTGTCCTTGGGCAAAAGGCTTTCTCATTTTTTTTCCTCTCACTGCCTCATCTGTAAAACAGAGATAACACTACCTTTTTTCCCAACCTGACTATTTACATAATAAAAGCTTTTCCATGCATAACAGTCTCTTATATATTTATACAGCATCTAGCATAATGAGGACCTGAGCCTTGGGACTGCAATACAAACACTACACAGTCATTAAAATTGTACATCTGTCCCCAGCGCACCTAATACTGTGGTACCTCATCAGACAGATGTGACCTTAGAGCACAGTGACCTCCGCTTCAGTGACTTCTCTAGTCCCTCCTTTTGTTCAGCTCTCCCACTGAAGGAAGGCTTTGGCAGAGAGGAAAGTGAGAATTCAGCAAGACCTGGACAGGCTGGAGAGCTGGGCAGAGAGAAATTTAATGAGGTATAACAAGGGTAAGTGTAGAGTCTTGCATCTGGGCAAGAACAACCCCAGGTACCAGTATAGACTGGGGACTGACCTGTTGGAGAGCAGTGTAGGAGAAAGGGACCTGGGGGTCCTGGTGGCCAGCAGGACGACCATGAGCCAGTAGTGTATTCTTGTGGCCAAGAGGGCCAACAGCATCCTGGGGTGGATCAGAACAGGGGTGCTTAGCAGACCGAGAGAGGTTCTTCTCCCCCTCCACTCTGCCCTGGTAAGACCGCATCTGGAGTATTGTGTCCAGTTGTGGGCCCCTCAGTTCAAGAGGGATGTGGAGCTGCTGGAGAGGGTCCAGTGTAGGGCAACGAGCGTGATAATCTCCTCACCAGCAGCCTGGAAGCTGCAGGATGAGAGTTTCATTATACCATGTTTTCCTGGGAAGTGTTTTCTTCAGAGATCGTGTCCAGTTAGTTAAAGACAGCTTCCCCGTGCCAGAACTTTTGGGAAATGGGAATCTCTTTCCTCAAAACCCATACAAGCAGAAGATAGGGCTCTTGTTGGAAACCAAACTGAGTCTGTGCTGCAATTTCTGTGCACACTGGGAGAAAACAAAATTGAGGGTGTGCAGCTGGCCTGAGCTGAGGAGTCAGGCTGTGAGGCTCGGCTGACTCTGCAGCTGCTTTGCTAGCAGAGGAGTGAGAGCTCATGTAAATGAGGAGGTCTTGAAGGCAGTTTCCTTGTTTGATTCCAGAGTAACTGAGGGTACTGAACATTTGCAGCAGTAATCAGCTCTTCCCCAGAGACAGATGACCTGTTTTAGAGCTTCCCCTGTGCTGGCAGGTACCCTGTTACCTTAACTGTGCAGCATTACCTTGGATAAAGACAAAACCCCCAGCTCTGTGCTGTGTTGAGGGTCCCCCGCTGCTACTCTTTCTCTTTACATATTGTTTCACCAACAAAGAAGAGAAGTGATGGTAACTGGATTATTAACAGCCCACAGTTAGGAGCTGATTAGTGGCTTCACACACAGCACAGGGAAGTTTGCTTGGTGCTGTGGTTGTTGTTGAGTTCTGGGAACTGCCACTCGGTGTCGGGTGTCCTGTGACAAATGTCAGGTGCAGAATCAGACACGCCCTGGTTCCGGAAGGGCTCTCCGCATGACGTGAATCACTGTTCATTTTGCAGACAGAAGACTGACAAAGCAGAGCAGTGACGGATGCTCTCAAGAAGTCTAGAGCTCCAATGTAATGCATGGGATGAGGCTTTCTTCCTTCCACGCAAAGACTCCTTGACACTTGCAGTTTGTTCCTTCTCCGTAATTGAGCTGTGCACATCTTTGGCATCGAGAGTATGACAGATTCACACATTTGCCACCAAATGAGCTGCAGGAGCTGATCAGCTGGCGCAGAATCGCACATATTAATGAAGAAGGCTCTTCTGCAGCCTGCAATGTACACTCCCACTGAACTGAGGCACCAGAGACTAATTTAAAAAGATTTTGTTCACACAGAGGCTTTTTCCCCATGATGAATGCTTGCAGGGAATCACATGTTGTGGAGAGGGAGGGAGCAGTATCTGCAAAATCTGACTAAGTGCTTCTCATTACTGAGTGATGGAAGAGCAATAGGAGAGATAATTTATTAGTGGCTCAAAGCTAATGAGAATAATTAGCACTATGATGCTTTCTAAGCAAACAGAGAAACTGCTCCTTAAGGAACACTGTCTCCACACAAGAGTGGTGAGTGATCTGGCCAGGAAGAGAGGGCTTCCAGGGGCAGGAATCTTTCAGACCAAGGACCAAGTACAGCAGCTGAGTGCAAACACCTGGACATCCTCCTGGCTTTAATTACAGGGCAGCATCAGAGCTGCTGTCCTCTGAGTTTTGGGCTAACAGACCATCTTTTTTCCTAACCTCAAAACCAGCTACCGGGCTGATGGATGCACAGACTTTACAGTTAACTCCTTGGAAACCTGAGTTGAATCTCAGCCTTAGATATGGAGAGTTGTTTAAACATTGCATCATACAGAGCCTGTCAAAACCTCAGCAAAAGCTGACCAGGGCCAGGGTGCTTTGTGGGGGGTGTTTCAATCACCCTGGTCAGTCAGGCAATCCAGGATTCCTGGATGACAGCAGACAAAATGGTATCTGGAGTAATTTCCTTTGCACAACACCCAGGTACCTGCCTTCGTTAATTGGAAAATGAAAGCAGGATGCACAGAGAAAGGTGCAGCAGCTTCTCCCGGCCACCCACAGAAAATAATTGGAGAAATGGTGCTTTCCAATCAGTTCCAGAAGAGAGTAGTTACACACACAACTGGATGAGCTAGAGGGCTGTACACCCATGGTTCCAGTAGGGCCACAGAACGCTCAGGGATGTTGGGCCACCTAAAGACAAAGGTGATGCCAGTGTTTGGCCCCGACGCTCCACACCTGCTGATAAAAGCTCATTTTCCCCACCCCTCAGTTTTCCAAATGTACCCTGCACCCCCAGAGAACCATCACAGCTGCAGTCACACTCCAGTAAGCCTATGAAATGAAAACGAGGTGCATGTGGACAACTCCTCTGAGAATCATTTTGAGCGAATGACTTGTTTCATAGTTTGCAAAATGCAGTTGGCAGAGGTTAGTGTTACCCTGGGATATCTACACAGACCACAGTTCTTTCTCATAACACAGCACCACCAAGAATATGGGGATTTTGCTTATAATTTCTTAAGACAAAGAGACGAAGAAAACATCTTGCAGGCCCAGCCACGGGCTTTTGACTTCTTTTTTGAAGCACAGCCTCCAATATCAAACTCACCGTGAAGCAAGCCCATCTGAAATGAAGCTCTTGTCTGAAGCGTTCTCTTCAAGCTCAGTCAGATGAGAGTCACAGCTGCTTTTTCTACTCCCAAATTCAGTGCTGTAGGAACATAAACCTCCCAGTCTTTTTTGTTTCACTGTTAATATTGATTCATCTTTGTCACAGACTACTGAGAGTATTTTAAGCCAGCAAGATTCAGGGACCTAATTTGGTCTGGGTGGGAATTCAGAAAAAGTCCCAATGCTGTGTTACCCTACTGCAGGTAGTGAGGAGGGGTTTGGGGGCCAACAGGGCTCTAATTTCCCAAATGCAATGTTACTGGGTGAGGAAAGAGGAAATGAAGAGGTTGCTTGTCTTGACTCAGTTTGGAGAGCAACTCTCCTCCAAGTCTCTCCTGTAGGAGCTACTCTAGTTTCAACAGATAAAGACATAGTTACTGGGTCAGAGACAGATGGCTAACTCCATTACCAACAGAAGCCAAACTGCTCTCTTGGGTTGCAGAGGACTGGGATATAAGCTTATGCTCATCTTGGAACTCCAGCCTGGTTCTCCCACAACCCAGAGGTTTTATTCACCATGGCTCTCGTCCAGGCTGCTTTAAGGTTGCTCAGAGTGGATGAAACAGATCCAATGTCTCAGGCTCTTTCATTTGATGGGAAAACCATTTCCAGCTGATACTAGCCTGCCCACAATACTCAATCCTGCTGCCCTTTTCCTGGTCCAGCTACCTGTTCAGACCAATCCTTGCTCCACTGGGTACACATTTTACGCCTCCTTAAGAAGTTTACAGCAGATGTCCAAGACCTTTGAATTGCACCTTTAAAAGGCCAAAAGACCAAACCTGTAATTGCCAGAGCAGAGTCTCCGATTCACTGCAAACCATTTGTTATCAGCAATTAAGCTTCTTGCTGATAAATAATTCATGATTTGAAAGCTCAGCTTACTCACCCATAATCATGGCGGATGTTCCTATGTGATTAAGAATGCCTGGGCTAGGCTCTTCTTATGACAGGCTGGCAAGTCTCAAAGTGTGAAATGCCCAGCCACTTACTTAATTACAAAAATCAGAGCTCTCCTGTGTCAGACACACATCTTTTGGAAAGCATTCCAGTTTCACCTTGACTGATATAAATGCAAACATAAACTGACTTCACTGGCAATATAAACACTAGGTTTTACATTACTGGAAGCAACAGAATCACAACAGTGGAACTGAGATCCAGACGTAGCCTACTAATTAAAGGTTTGGAGGCAAAGCTGCGAGCTCCTGCTTCACTCTAGTTCACAGTACCGAAGGCGTGTGGCAGCCATTTGATGCAATTGTTTACAGTGTTCTAAACTGCTTTTCAAAATCCACTCAGACTACAAACCAGAGGAGTCATGACTCTGTAACAGAAGGTAAATTATTCTCAAGTATTTTCTATTTGTGCATTAACACACAATGAGCCAAGAAAAAGCTACTGCCCCAGCCCCAGAAGTAACTGACAAAAGACTGAAGGGAAAAAACAGATTCCTCAATTTTAATTTTATTGTGGTGTAACCAGCTGTGAGGAATTTACTGGTCTGAAGTTCAGTTGCAACTGTCCTACTCTAACAATTTACTACAGCCTATCATTCAGAATAATCCTGACCAGTGATGTCACCAGTGGCAAGCTGTGGGGGGTTTTCTTTCTGAAGACACCTACATTTCTCAGCAACTAGCACAGACTACGAACAGAAAGACTCCAGCATGTCTGGGGACACTTCTTTACTGCCAGCTGCTTTGGTTCTGAGATCCTTTTAAAGAATGCACTAGGCTCTGGACTGAGCACAACTGACAGTTTGCTGGTTAGCAAAAGAATTCCGGAGTGAAATCAAATGGCACTGGTACCTTTGGCTTCCTAAACAGCAGGCAGAGTGCTTGCTACTAAATCAGAGATAACTCCAAAGAAAGAACTGCTATCATCTTACACAAGAGCACTGAACACAACCTGGAGTAACTCTGCTAACAGCAAAGGAAAAAACACCCCACAGCAAGAGAGTTAATACATTCAGCTACTTTCACACCAGGATATTATCTACCACCAGGCAGCTGATTTTTGAGTGAAGAGACTCATCAGGTCTCTAATAAGAGAAGATACTTGGCACAGCCCCACTACCATTCAAACTGATGTCCTGTTTAACAAGCTGGCTAGCAGACAAGGCCAATCGGGCTACTGGTACTCCAGATTATTCACAAATTGGCTTTGGGAGTGTAACAAGCACTAAGCGTACGGTGCCATTAATTGGGCAAGGGAGAAGAGGGAAAAACTAGTTAAAGAAGAAGGTGAGCAGCACAACACCAGGGTGTCTTTTCACACAGCCTTCACTGAGCCTTCAAACAAGCAAAAGAAAATGCAACTAGCAACTGAGGAGCGAGTGGCAGGTTCCAGACCCAAGGCGCAGTTCTTCACGGTAAAAAGCAGACGGAGGGTGACTCCGGTGCTGCTGAACACCCCCTGCACTGCCCAGTACATTTGGACACCTAGCTGTCCCCAGCAGAGGGGTTGTGGGCGCCCGTTCTGCATGTGCTGGCTCTTCGTAAACCACACAGCTACCCAGTGGGGAAGAAGCTGAACAAGGCTGATTAACAATTAAAATACTTGTCTGTTTCAAAATTTATTTTTAGTTCCAAGTGAATAACAACTTCCTGCCCCTCCCTTTCCCCTCCCGTGAAGACATAAGTACCTCCAGATCAGTGTCTGCTGGGGTTTTTTTAAGCATCAAGAGTGCAACACATTTCAACTGCTGCTAATACAGGTTTTACAGCAATGATTTTGTGAGAGAGGCTGTTTATGCAGCTCCTTAAAGGGCAAGAAGGAAACATCCCACTTACACATGTAGTTAAGCTGTCTCAATGTAAGCACGTAATAGACATCACTACTGCATTAACCAAAAGCATTGTACAGCTACCAAACCAGCTGAACAGAGCACTTTCCAACACGCATCTCCTATGGCCAAATCATAACCTGAAGGGACCCTGTTGTCCCCCCTATAAGGGTAACTGCTTATCCCTATAAGAGAGTCACTCCTGACATAACTTACAGCTGCGTTTGACAATACTGATGCCAAAAAAAGGTGGCTTTAGTTCAATTTTCGCTGTGCTGATGTTTGGTACTTGGCTGAATTGACTCAGTACATTCTATAAAGGTCTGTCAACAGCCCAGATTTACAGATCAGAGAGGTTTAATTTAAATGTAAAGATCTAGACTGGTCAATGTCAATGTCTTCATTAACCCAGATACCCTATTTATCCCTGAGCACTTTAGAAGTTTCCCCAGACGTCACTGCAGAACATGGAACTATTTCACAATAATGTGAGACTGCATTTGGATCAATCTGCATCCTACAAGTCCCACTTCCCTTCAATGCTTTGAAAAGTGAAACAACAAACCAAACAAACGTGTCCGCTCCCCTTTGTTTTTCACATCTACTGCAAGTTCCCCCTATCAAACATCATCACTTACAAACACACTACAGACTACAAAAAGATTGCATAGGAGTGTTGGTGGGCAGAATCTCATAACAGGAGAGAAAATGCTGGGATCCCTTTAAAACATCATGGCAACACTGATTTATTTTCCTTTTAAAAATCAAGTGGTTTCTCTTTATTTCAAAATTGTACAAAATGGCCATGGCTGTTTGTTAAAAAAAAAGTCTCTGTCTTGAGAGGATGTGAAGTCTCAGGTGCAGCATCAAAAGACCTGGAACCATTCACAGTGCAGCGGAAAGCTTCTTTTGAGGCAGAAACTACAATTCATCCTTCTTCTTTCCTACTCTTTCGTGGTCTCTTTCTCTCAGAGTTCGCATGAAAGCGGTGAATCCAGACTCCTGGTTTTGAAGAAAGAAGAAACATCGGTCACATTCTTACACTCAATCCAAAACAATGCATCAGGAGTCACAGAAGGGTTTAGGCTGGAAGAGACCTTAGACATAATCTGATTTCAATGGCCCTGCCATGGGCAGTGACACCTCTCACCAGACCAGGTTGCTCAGAGCCCCACTCAATCCAGCCTTGAACATTTCCCGGGATGGAATAGCCACCACTTCTCTGGGCAACCAGTTCTAGTGCCTCAGCAACTGCACAGTGAGGAATTTCTTTCCAAGGTCTAATCTAGATCCAGTGCCTTAATTTGAAATCATTCCCCCTTGTTCTACCACTTGAAGCCCTTGTAAAAAGTCCCTCTCAAGCTCTCCTGTAGGACTGTGCGTTGTTTCAAAAGCAGTTGTTTGTTGGCTGTGCACACATTTGCCACTGTTCCTCATCCCTTAGGACTTTTGCTCATGATCTTCCACCTTATCAAGCAGAAAATCATAGGTATTAGAAGAGGTGGAGGGGAAGCACAGTTGCCAGCAGCGGAGAGAATGCAGTGTTCTCATGGGGTAATTTAACGATACCAGGAAAGCATCAGCTGCACCTAGGGGATTAGTCAGTCTGCTTTCCAGCAGAGGGACAACCATCTCACAACTGCTGTGGCCTCAAAATACTCCTGTCTTGTGAAATTTTTGTTATTGGGATACATGGACCCTTCCTTTCATGTAGGACTTCTGTGAGGGTGGCTTAGACATACAGAAGGTGCAGCTGAAATTTTAATTGTTGACTAGTGCCCCCATCGTCACCTCTAAGAAAAGTTCTGCAATTGGAAATAAACAGGGTCCTTAATAACACCTGGACCACACCATGAAATAGGAATTACTGGGGTCTGAATGCTGGGGAAAACTGGGATGGCAAAGCTCCATCAAGACTTTCTGACTGACAAAGAATCTCAGATTTTTTCTCTGTGCTTCTCTGCAATTTGGTGAGATGTAACAGCAGCAGTAACTTTTAGGCAGGGCTATTGCATCCAAATCACTGCATGCCTTAAATCCCCAAGTTTCTCTTGCAGATTTCAGCTTCTCCAGGCAATCAGACACTGCTGAGGAGTAGCCTCCCTCCAGACTACAACAAAGAACAAATAACCTGATTGCTCCCTTGCTTTTGGGCACTTTACAGCCACAGAAGGCTTGATGTCATTCCTCCCTGTTGTACTTGGTGTATAGATTTAGCTGGACAGGGAAGGGCAAATGAGTGAAACCTCAGCCCATGGGCTAGATGGCACAATTGGTCTTTCAATCCTGAGTTCCAGGAGTAAATCGTTTCAGAGAGAAAGAGACATTTAGTTTTCCCCAGTCTCCAAAGGACAGTTTTGTCCCTGCTATGAAATCAATGGTCTGTCACCACTTGGTAGCCTGGTACTCCCATAATGTGTTTGCAGTGTTTGAGCAACCCAGCTCCAGAACTGACAGGAGTTAAGTTCTGTATTTCCTGGCACGTCTGTACCTAGCAGCAGCTATGCAATAGACCCTTCACTTCCACTGGTCCAAATTTATTTGCAGACTCCAGCTTAAAGAATAAAATCTATGACAAAGCACTACAAACCAACTTTCTCCTCTCTCTGTGTTCCTACCACAGATCAGTTATGTTCCTAAAGCAGGGACAGACAGGGGGGTGGTGCACAAGAATTCATCCATGTAACACAGGAAAAGAAACACCCTTCTGTCATCATAAAAACTTACCCACAGTTTTAATTTGCAAGGCCAGAAAGGCAGAGGAGACCTTCATCCCTGTATCAGGTGACGACTCCTGCTTTCACTTACCCCTCTTTCTCCAGTATATTGCTCCACAAATTTCCCATAGTTGTAATAGTTGAAGGTGGGGTAGCCATCAACACCCTCCTGCTTACACAGCTCATGGTTCTGTTCTTTGGCACAGTCCACTGCAGCATAGGCAATCTGAAACACAAGAGATTGGCGTAGCGCAGGAAAAGATAATGCAAGACTGCTTCATGGCCATGCTGCTGCTGCTTAGTCTTAACAAGAGAAGAGCCCTAAGATGATCAGAGGGCTGGAGCACCTCTCCTATGAGGACAGACTGAGGGAATTGGGGCTGTTCAGACTGGAGAAGAGGAGGCTCCCAGGTGACCTTATCGTGGCCTTCCAGTATGTGAGAGGGGCCTACAAAAAGGCTGGGGAGGGACTATTTAGGATGTCAGGTAGTGCCAGGACTAGGGGCAATGGAGCAAAGCTGGAGATGGGCAGATTTAGAGTGGATGTGAGGAGGAAGTTCTTCACTGTGAGAGTGGTGAGAGCCTGGAATGGGTTGCCCAGGGAGGTGGTTGGGGCCTCATCCCTGGAGGTGTTTAAGGCCAGGCTGGATGGGCCTCTGGCCAGCCTGGTCTAGGGTGGGTTGTCCTTGGCCATGGTGGGGGGGTTAGAACTGGATGATCAGGTGGTCCCTTCCAACCCTGAGTGATTCTGATTCTATAACTTCTCCAGAGAAGTGATCCTGCTGTGCCAGAGGGATTGGACTAGATGATCTTTCGGGGTCTCTTCCAATCCCTATTGATTCTATGATTCTGCTCAGCTGTTGAGGAAGATCAGAGGGTAGTCATCTGGTCAAGCCACAAGAAGAGAGGAGCAGAAGCCTGCTCCCTCCAAATGAAATGTTGTGCTGCTCACACAGCATCTGGCATACCCAGCTGTAAGCACCTTCAACTCACAGAGCAGAAAATCACCTTCCTAGCCTCCCTGTTGAGCACTGTGTCAGATTCCTAATGGGAAATCCAGAGGCTGTGTCAAACCAAAGCCCAGCCCAGTGGTCACAGCTCTGTCAACTCTGCAATACTTTTCACGTATTTTGGTTTTAGTGATGAAGAGTGATGGGATGACTTTGATTAACAGCAATGAACCTCCCAACCCCACCTCCTTCCTGTGGCATAGCTAATGCTCAGAAACTGTACCTTTTGGGAACTTCCTGGACAAACATGGCTGGACACTTATTCAAACTACTAATAGATTAATGATTTCAACCCCAAATAGCTTTTGCAAACTCCATTCCATTCTGCCAAGGTCAAACAGGGACGAGTGAGAGGTCAGAGCGCTGTGTCCCAGGTCATACACTCGCCAGCAGCTTGGGTTTCTGTTTCCTTTTCTGTCTCTTTCCAGTCTGTCCTTTAAGGTCGGGACTGTACCTGCAGCACTATCACAGTGGGCTTTAATTCCTTTGGAAACCTCTAGATGCTACTGTCACACAAACAAACCCTCTGCAGGAAACAGCCTGCCTTGCACTCAGCCTGTTGGCAGCAGAGCAACACCCTCCGTCCCCGCCCGGGAAGTGCAACCTCGCAGCCCTGCAGCATCAGCTCAGGCTAACTCTAGTTTAGAGCATTTGACATTTGAAACCCGAATCTGTGAAGCACTGCAGTACTGAACGTTTCTGATGTTGAACCAAAACGCAATTCATGGGCTTCTACCTAAAGCAGCTGAAGCCTCTGTTGTGATTTCACACTGACTGTTCCTGCGAGCGGCAGATCCGGCCCGGAGCGGACGCTGCTGCTTGCCTTGCCTTGCCTTGCCTTCACAGCCCCGTTAACTGCCCTGCCGAAGAGCAAGCGCGTTTCAGTAGGAGCTATGTAAAAGCACAAACGAGAGGAAGGATTTTTCCATTATGGGCTGCACTACACCAAATGCTAATCCACAGCAGACACATCTGAACTTGAGATTTCCGCTCCTCAAGCCTCCTTCAAACAATCTAATCAAAATAGCTTTTGCTTGCTTGACTTTAGGGTCGCAGTTGGATTGTTCTTCCGTAATGAAAAGATCACTTAATACTCCACAATGCCCTCCAGTTTCATGGTGACACTGTCAAGATGAGAAAACCTGAACTCATTTATCCTGGCAGTAATTAAAGAGGTTGGCAAAGCCAACTTCAGTTTTTTGCTGGTTTTGTTTTGGCTTTGAAAGCCCGACAAGGCAGTTCTCAGTAGGAACTCACTGGAGTCTCCCTTCAGCAGGAAAGGCCTCTATTAGTGAGCTGCGTTCTTGCCTTCAATACTTATTTGCTGTTCTCTCACTGTAAACATTAATAGGGCTATTACAGGAACAGGACTCTTGAGACCCGACAAAAACATGTATGATCACACTTGTTTTATCTTCTTGTAAACAGAAAGACTCCTATTCATTCAAGGCCTGCTAAGATGAAAAAATAACCTGCAAAGGAGTTTAATCTAAGTGTTGATGCCTTCCTGACCTTAGCAGCTAGCCAAAATTCAAAGCCCTGTTGGCTACTTCTGTGTAAAGAAAAGCTCACAACAGAGACAAACATTTATTTCATGTCACAGTATCAATGTAGAAAGGACACTGAAAGTCCTGGTTGGCTGAAAACAGGAGGAATAAAGAAATAAAACCATTTTTTCTTACTGTTCATCACACAGGGAGAGGTTATGGCCAGCAAAAGGAGAAGGTGTATGGACACTCATCCAGACCTTAGTAGCTGGTCTGATATTTGAAACTGTTCTGACTGATGACCCATCTGTTCTCAGACAGTGTCTTGGAGATCAGAAAATCAGTCTTTAGTACACTAGAAAGAAGAGAAGCCCCCTGTATCTGTACCTCTCTGGAAACATCTAAACTGGCTGTGGTGGGAGCAAAGAGCCTAACTTCATTTACAAAAGGCTTTTGTGAGAAGAACTCCCAGTGAGGAAGTCCACACAGTGGAGGTGTGCAATGCTGGTAACCCTCAGAAGTACATCCTCGCTTGCTGCCTCAAAGCAAATAACTGATGGACTATAAGGAGGTGGCTTCTGAAAGAAATGCGCAGTAGTCTGCTCGAGATACAGCTGTCATAGAATCATAGAACCATTAGGGATTGGAAGGGACCTTGAAAGATCATCCAGTCCAATCCCCCTGCCACAGCAGGATCAGGCAGGATATACCCTTGTCCTTCACAGCATGTGGAAATCTAAGCTGGTCCATCTGTGCGTCTGCTGTGCACTAGAGCAATGGAGAGAGATCCCAGTCTAGGTCTGGCCACAGCAGTCGTGCTGACCTAGTGCTCTGTCTAACCCAGCAGCTCTAGCGGCAAGGGACACGTGTCTGGAGCAGCGTTTGGAGGATGTGTCCATGGTCTGCCACTCTTCAAAATGCTCCTGAGACAAGTTGCCCCACAGCTCCGTAGTCTTGCTGCTGTTGCTCCTGCAAATGTCATTTGGAGCTCAGCTCTTCAGAACATTTATTCCTAGTGGGTTATTTTTACAGACAGGGAGAAAAATGTCAATTTTCAAAGGCTTTGTAACTCATGCAGACCTGAGCAAAATTTCAGAGAGACATCTAATTTCCAAGACTGTATCTGAGGATGCTTTTCAAATGCCTGTTGCAAACACGACCTGAGTAAGAGTACTTAGGAGAGCCTGAATGTTAAAGCAGCCTAAATATAGAGGTTGCTACCATCTCTATGTACTCATTACCACAGCATCACAGTCCTAATTGTCTTGCCTGTCTCACAGTGGAAGATCAAATATAGTGCACTGGAGGAAGAGAAAAATAATGCTGAAAAACACTTGTGGCAAAATGCACTCTGGACTGAGGACCAATTCCAATCTCAATTCTATTATTCTATTCAGCTTCAGGCAGCTGAACTCCAAGAATTTTAGCAAACAGCACCACTGCCCTTTGCTTTGTTCTGTCTGTTTTCACAAATCGTGAATATTAAACTTCATTTCTGGTAAAGGATTCTCCTACAGCAATCTTCAGTTGGGGTGAATGACTTTGCCAGTGTTCTGAAAGGCTGAATATAAAGAGACAGGGCCCACGAAACGAAAGGCTTCGTTTGAGTCCTGGCTCAAGAGAGTAGTGACACACTGCAGGGAGGTTTTCCTCTCATTTTCAATCTCCTTAGCATCAATCAGTTTTTCGGAAACTGAAGAGGGAAACTGAGTCAAGAAACATGACAACCTAAAAAAACCTCCACCACAAGGTGCTTAAAGATTTTGGAGAACATTAATGTCAGAAATTGTGTTTACTTTCACCTGCATGCAACAAGTTACATGGAAGTTGACTGGAAAGCACAGGCTAGCAAGACTGGTATATTCTGCCTTGTGAAAACACGAATTTTATTCAACCAGAAATGTCAAATCAAGCATACAACATCCCTGGTAAGTCTCCAGGAGCCAAGACACTTGGCATCACCTCTCATGAATTTCCTCTCATCAAGAGGAGGAAAGAAAGCCTTCTGAAAGATCTGTGCATGCAAAAAACTGTCCTAACGCTGGTGGAAGACTTGTGCGTGTGTGCACATACACGGTGGAACACCCCAGTGTCACAGAATTCGGGAGATTTGTACTGTTTTATGGAGATTTTGACTGTTAGGCCCAAAATTTCATTTCTTGAGCTTCATTGCCTGTCGTCTGACCAGAGGGGAAACACCACTAAAAAGAAAATGTTAGGAAGAAAAAGAAACCCGAGGTGCAGTATCTGCAACACGCACAGAGCTCTACAGGATTATGGGTTCTCCATCACCTACAGTCACGCTGCTTCAGACATCGACACTACATCATTATACACAAGCTCTCTCTCCAGAAGCAACACTGCTCAGGTTTATCACTGTCCTGTTCACAGAAGGTTACTGGTTGGAAGGGACCTTGAAAGATCATCTAAGTCCAACCCCCCTGTTCAGTGGCTGCAGCAGGAATAAAATGGTTAGCAAACTGAAAGACAGTCAGAGACTGTGGCTCTCAGAAGTTTGCTGCAGTACACCCAGCTCTCTTAATATCACAGGATCATAGAATCATTACTGGTATTTCCTCACAACTAGGTATGCAGCTTATACAGAATAATTTATAACACCAGGTTAGCATCAATAACACGTAATTCATTATTAATAATAACCCCCAAATGATTAATAATATTGCTGTTCATTTCTCCTTCATTCTGTAGTCAGTATAGTTTAACGGACTCTAGCAACACCTGAGACTGGACAGTATCTGAGAGAGGAAATCCTTTGCTTCCTGGTTTTACCAGAGAGGTGGCAGCTTAACTACAGAGCTGCAAACTGAACTCCAGGCAGCACTAGAAAGTGAGCAACGCTTGCTCAGCTTCAAAGCGCTCTTACAAAAGCAAACAGAGCATGGCACACTACTCAGGTAAAGTGGTCTCATCACAAATGCCAGGCTGTTGCAAAAGTTACAGCTTTGGATTTAGGTGTTTAAATAGAAGTGACCTGTGACGAAATGTGACCCTTGGTTTCTGTGCACCTCAACTGTAGGATAAGGATGATGCTTTCGTTTTTACTGCACAGGTGCTAGGAGGAACAAGAGGAATTAGCAGCATCACCTGCTGATCAGGAATTGCCGTCCCTTTCAAGCAGAATTCTGAAAGAGCTTTTTTGTTTTCAAGGAATGCTGCAGGTAAGAGACACAACTGCATTGAACAGTTCAAACAGATGTGTAGAACAGTGGAATCCCTTGACCTTCCAAGTAGCTCCTCCTTTCTATTCCTTAACTCCCTTGATTTTAATAGTTTGTCTCCCAGTCACCATATGATGAGACAGTAAAAACACCTCAGGCAATCCTAGTTGCTCTCTTGCTAAAATATCTACTGCCTGCCACACACTGGTTTATTGATTCAAGGAAATAAATCTCTGCTGGAGCTAATAGTCACTTTTGTTATGGACATAGAATTGAATAACTAACAGAATATTGATTTGTGAGAGGAATGACAGATAATAAGCTTAAAAAAATTAATATCAAAGTATAATTGCAGCACGGAGGAGAAGAATGCTGCCAAGCACCACTTCTGAAGTATGGTCAGTTCCTGATGACAATTACCTGAATATTAGGAAAACAATTCTCTTGTTGCCAAACGCATTACAATCACTTGAGAGTGAGACAGATGTGCATTCTTCTCTGTGATTGCTCCATAGGTTTCTATTTCTGTTACCTGTTCTGGATCCTAACTGCAGTTATGTGATTCTATGGCTGGTCTGCTAAGCCTTGTTGCAGTTCAGCTCCTGTTGTCGGTGTGAAAGGCCTTCCAAATGGAAGGTTCATGATTAGCTGCCCTGATGAGCCGCAGCAGCATCAGCATGGCTGCAGTGCATCAGGTGTTCTTAGAGCAGCCCTGCTTGCAAAGGTCCGATTCATTAGTGGGCACCACAATGTGCAGTGCTAACATCACCAGAGTTAATGAGCCTAATTTAAAAGAAATTCAACACATGCTTTTGAAGCAAATGGAAATCTAATTCCTGGCCAAACTAAACTGTTGCGTCATGAAGGTAACTCTCTACTGTGACTTGGTTGCTATATTGATTTTAAACTATGACTCCCTGTACACCCTGGGAACTCTACAGTTTCACTGCTGTTTTGCAGCCCCCTGCTTGCACCCCTACTCACCCCATCAACTGCAGTCTTTCCAGCAATCTCTGCTACTGCTGCTTCTCTATAAACTCACTAGAACCTAGCTGCAGTGCTCTGATCTAGGTCAGTGCATCTGTACAGGAACAGTCTTCTGTGAAAATGGAGGCAACTGGCCAAACTGCAGCCCATTTGTGAGGAGCTCCAGAGATTAGTTACTGAGAGGCCTTGAAGAATCAAGAGTTTTCCTTCAGCAAATCCAACCTGGAGCATCACAAATAATTTTCTCCAAGCTGAGCTTCAGGATCAGCCAAGAGGCCGATTTTATTTTTAAGATTTAGCTGGTGCCCTTTGCAGAGTCTCCAGAGTAGTTAGTGAACGTGCCCTGCCTTTCCGCTCTTCAGTCTGTTCAGCAGAGCAGCAGTCCTCACATTTGCATTTTCTGATGTACACTGGTCATTGCCAAAACTCAAGCTGTGGAGCACAGGCCAAAGGCTTTCCCCTGGCAGCTGCATGCAATGACCATAGTGCCCCAAGGCAAGAGTGATCCAGCTGCCTTATTAACCCCGCTCCGTTTTATTTTGGCTGACATGAAAGCAGTGTGCTAACTGCTTCACTGGATTGGCCTCTCCACCGAACTGGTCTTACTGGCACTGATGTTCTCCGGGTACATGGTGAAATGTGGAGGCTCTGGTTTATGGATTTCACCCAGAGCCATGGCTGGCAAAAACCTCAACACTGCAGGCTCGGGATTTCTGCTAAAGCCACCAGCAGTTATGTGGCCGACAAGAGCTGACATTTGAGGCCGATGTTCTGTCCACTGTGATTTAAACTCCAACTCCAGCAGTGTGGCTGATGAATAAGTACGGCGTTACACACAGCCTCAAAGGGAGTGGGGGCTTCTGCGCCAAAAACACCCTCCCTGACAGTGCATCCGTAGAGCCAAACACAGATATTTAACAGCTTCCAGCTCTGCTCATCTTCAGAATTCCAACATAAAGACTCAAAGTCTCTGAACAGGTACCTTTTAAGAGATCATTTATAACCAATTCAAGGCTGGAATGTTTGTGATTGTTCTTTGGCTTCTACAGAATCATAGGTTTAATTAAAGGATCATTCCTATTGAAAAGAAGACACGGTTGAAATGCCACCCTAACTCTGCTGAAGTGAAGAAACCTTTACCACAAGGCAAAAGAAAAGACATTACTATAGACTACAAATGAAAATTAGCAATCTTTCCCTGGTTTTGAAGAAGAAATATTTCTTCCCTCTTAAGCAGTAATTTTATGAGTTTAAAGCCCTGCAGAAGTACAAATCAGCCAACGTTTGAAGGCTCAGTCCCATTTGAAACATGGGAATATGTTCAGTTCTGCTTGTGGGAACAGCCACATGCCTGTCTAAAGGCTTACATAGGTTCATATTCTTTTCAACAAGGGCACAAACTGGCAGCAAGAAACACCTTGGCAGGTTATGGCTGTACATAATTCAATAGGGCTCCCCAGATAATCAATCCCTGGCACTTCCGTAAGCCACCGGAGTGGAATAACATTGTTTTCCCTAACTACACACACCTCCGTGAAACCCTACCAGCCTGAAAGCTCCCTGCTGGCTCTCCTGTTCCAACTCATTACATTTTATACCTCCCCACTTCAGCCTCAAACTAAAGTCAAAAGTTGCAGCCGTCAATCACTGCTCTGTTCCTGGACTCTTTTGTAACCTGTCATCTGAACCAAGAGCTTCAGAAGGGTGCACTTGCCACCAGTACCACGTCCAATAAACTGCCATGATTCAGATTGCTCGTTAATACATCCTGGGGCTCTAACAAGTGAGTTTCACATTGTCTGGTACATTTGCTTCATCTCCTCTGACTGAAATGTTAATGAGTTTAGGAAAGAGGCACTTCTCTGGGAACCACCAGAGACGAGGGAAAACAAGGATTACTTCTCAGAGATCCTGGAAACAAACTAGCAACCACAAGGCATCGCAGCACACAAATTTACAGCAGCAAAGGGATGGAGAGCTGCAGGACTCCACATCTTTTGTGTGCAGAGCGCACAAGTGATAGACTTCTAATTGTATTCAGTTGGTGATACAAGAATTATTTGTCAATTTGATGCCATCTTCTGTGGGTTACAGGAAAGAACAGAGGAAAGAAATGCCTCACAACCTAAATTCCTCTGTTTGGCAGCAGGCAGATTACTG
The DNA here is from genome assembly GCA_013400115.1 of Rhinopomastus cyanomelas. NCBI lineage: Eukaryota > Metazoa > Chordata > Aves > Bucerotiformes > Rhinopomastidae > Rhinopomastus > Rhinopomastus cyanomelas. The sequence continues at coordinate 739,977 of VXBP01007533.1, forward strand.
GGGGTGTACCTGTCGCAGAATCACCTCTTCATTTACAGGAGAATGTAGAGCAGAACAGACAATTTCAGTTGGAAGGGGCCCACAGTGATTACCTAGTCCAATGGTCTGAACAATGCACAACTGACCACAAGTTAAATAATATTGTCCAAATGCTTCTTAAACTACTGACAAGCTTGATGCATTGACCCACATCTCTAGTAAGGCTGTTCCAGTGTCTGTTGACTCTTTTGCTTCCTAACATCCAGTCTAGACCTCTCCTGGCACGGGTTTGAACCATTCACACACATCCTATCACTAGGATCCCAGAATGGTCAGCATATCCTTCTCCACTTCCCATCCTCAGGAAGCTGTAGTGAGCAATTTTCCTATTAACTGCTAAATGTTTTCCATGCCACACTTGAACACAAAGCAACTGTGAAGATGGAACAAACTCAGAGATCAGAATGAAACAGGAGTTCACTCCACAATAATAAGTAGGTTTCTAGCCAGTTATCTGGTTAAATCCAGTGACTCCAGTGTGGTTTTTCCAATCGCAGATACGCACACACACACGTTACATTGGCTCGGCTGATGCAAAGAAATTAACTGCTGTGCTTCAGCCATCAAGATGTATTTTCAGGGCAGAAGTGTGAGTCCTAGAAGGGCCTGACATCCTGGATTCAAGTCAGCCAACTTACAGAAACACTCTCTATTAATGCTGTGCAAGTAAAGATTAGTTATGTGATTGAGGTCTTCAGGACTGTCACACAACTCACAGTTTCTGTGCATGCACTCCACCCGCCAACCGAACTTGAAGGAGAATAGAGATGTAAATTATCTATTAATGTTTCAGTGAGAAAAAGTGTTTTGCTTCACAGAAAAGAACTTACAGAAGGATTGAACATAAAAGACAACAAATGAAGGAAAACAAGCAGATTAAAAGTGTAACTCAGTCTAACCAAAAGAGATATAAGCCCTACCTCCAAGATGCAGATACATTTCTATTGGGGTAACAGCAACTCTATCTACATGCCTACCACCTGATCAATAAGTAAAACCTATAAAGTACAAGAGGTGGAAGGCATTCTGGAATATCTCAGGAATAATTAACAGCAAGTTACCTTTCGATCTTCTTTAAAGACTTCAGCAGCAGCTGTGAAATGCGGAATGGCGTTTTTACAGTGGGGACACCCTGTGGGACACAAAAGGGAAAAACCAGCACAAGCATTAGTTGTAAAATAAGACCTTGGACAAACTCAAGGCACAAAGTGAATTAGTGGGACATACTAGCTATGTTTTGACACGTAATACAGACAGTGCAGTTGTAAACGGGAGGAGGTTGTAAGTTGGAAAGGACATCAGTGGGAGGTCAGAAGTGTTTGGGAAGTGTCAGAACCAAGGCTTCGCCAACAAAAGAGAGGGGAAGCGAAACAAGTCCAAAAGGCTACACATCTGTCACTTATGGAGATCTGGTCCCAGGTTAGGATGACTGCTGCTGGCCTTCCTCAAGTCCTTCCTCCTCACAAATGGGCAACACAGAAGAGTTTTACCGACAAGCATGCAAGAACCCCACAGCTCTAAGTGGGCGATGGGCTGATGATACTTGTTTGCATCTTACACTGAACTGCAGCACTGGAGAAAAGGTCAGGTCATCCCTTGCTCAAACACACATTAAATTCACTCAAACATTTCAGAAGAAGCCACAGGAAAGGAAGAAGAACTACTCTTGATTCAAGATTCAGAAGAAGATACTCTTCATTCAGGAGCAATGTTTATTGTCTATGATTAATCTTAACTACCCTCAAAATACCAAGTGAGGCTTTGGAAAGGAAAGTCCTTGCATCTGCCTAACAAATTGCGTTTTACCAACACAGCATAAAGAGGCTGTTCCCAAACAAAGCCTCAGAACACTCGTTTTTGCTCAGATGCAGGTAAAAAAGGAATGGACACACTTCTGTCAAGCTTGTATAATGCTAGCAAAGGCAAAAGAGTTCATCCTGCTATTGTTTCTGAGTAGGAACTGAACAGAGCACACAGGAGTAGCTCCACTTGCAGCCTGTACTGCTGTTTTTTACCACTGTTTTACAATGATGAGCAAGTGGCTGTGTTATTTCTAAGTCAGCCTCTTAGGAGGCTCACAACCACTCTCATAAATGCACACACTACTCTACTTGACAAGCAAAACAGGATCTGCACACCTCTTTAATCTTTACTTAAATGAAATTTCATTGCTTACATTGCTTTGGATCTTAGAGCACTTTTTTCTTCAGCACAGGATTTGGAAAGCACAGCCGTGCCACGTGAGTACAAACACACTGACAGCCTGTGCTGTGTGTAAGAACATAGAAAAGTTAAAGGGATGCTTCCTGGGAAACTGACACACATCTGCAAATTCATCTTAACAGCTTCAAACTCTTTAAGGACTATAATGGCAGTCTGGCCTGACGGCAGTTGTGCTTTAGCGCAAGACATTGCAGGTCCTCTACACCTTGCAAACTACTAACCTTCTTGAGTTGTTCTGCACTTGCGTGGGAGAAAATGGTCAGAAAGAAAAGGAGGGTTCCAGGCTGCTACCCTGCCCATCAGCACACTCCAGTGACCCATTTTCTGTCTCAACACTTGCCTGTCCTATCTGCCTGATGCTGAAAAGCCTTTGGGTCAAGCCTGCCTCTTGACACCTTTTTCCTGTACTGTGAGGTGACTGCCCTGGTTGACTCATGAACACTGTTCTGCACAAGTACATCAGAACTGATGGTAGCAGCTAAAAAGCATCCCAGAGCCAAAACCCAAGAAAGATCAGGTACCCTTAAAACAGGACCACCACTTACAAGAACTGTGTGCCTACGTGCTGTAGGTTACTGGGAAGTGCTTCCAACTGTCACACAGAGACATTTCATGGTTTTTAAAAACTAAAACCTTTCAGGTTTCCCTTTCTGCCTATGATCTTGAGGCCGAAATTCAGATTTCACCACTCTCGCCCAGCAACTTTCAAACTGCCAACAATAAAAGGTATTTCCAAAGAAACGTAAGACTTTGAGTCTTCTTATTCCCCTCTGAAACCTTTATCCTACAACAGCTGGTGTGTTAGATCTTCAGATGATGAGGCATTTAGTAAAGCCTCCCCTAAGATCCCACTGACATTGAGACAGGTGAGAGCTCTCCATGAGCCACACTCCAGAAAACCAGAACATGATCCAACAAAAAACATGCAGATTCTTCCAGACACAGAAACGTCTGGTAGCTGTCAAAAATCTGAGCTGCTACTCTAGAGTGGCCAGGTGCAGAGGAGAGCAACAAAGATCGTGAAAGGCCTGGAGAACCAGCCCTACAAAGAGCAGCTGAGGGAACTGGGACTCTTTAGTCTAAAGAAGAGGTGGCTGAGAGGAGACCATATCGCTCTCTACAGCTGTCTGAAACGGCATTGTGGAGAGGTAGGTGCCGGCCTCTTCTTACAAGTAAACAATTGTAAGACTAGAGGGAGCGGCCTAAAGCTGCGTCATGGGAGGTTTAGGCTGGAAACTAGGATTTTTTTTTCTCTGAGGTGGTTGTAAAGCACTGGAAGGGGCTGCCCAGGGAGGGCGTTGAGCCACTGTCCCTTGATGTGTTGAAAAGTCATATAGATGACGTGCTCAGAAATATGTTTTAGGGGTGATAAAGAGTATGGTTAAAGGTTGGACTTGATGATCTTACAGGTCTTTTCCAACCTAAATGTTTCTGTGATTCTGTGAAATATGGCTTGTAAGAAAACAGCCCAAGTGGTCATTTGGCTGGCAAGCGCTTAGAGAAGGAGCAGCAGTGTCCCTCCCACCCTAGTGGTTCACCAGAGTGTTCAACAGGTGCTATTAAGAAAGGCTTTGAGTGTGATACTCAGCAAAGACTCACATTTTCTTAGGTCAAAACAAAACATTCAATTATCCTAGAATCACAGAATTATTAAGGTTGGAAGAGACCTTCAAGAACATAAAGCCCAACCTTCTACCCAGGGCCACCATGCCCACTAAACCACATTTCCTAGTGTCACACCTGCAGGTTCTTTCAAACACCTCCAGGGACAACAAATCCACTACATCCTTGGACAGCCTGTTCTAATACCTGACCACTCTTTCAGTAAAGGAATTGATCTTAATGTCCAATCTGGCACAACTTGAGGCTGTTTCCTCTTATTCTATCACTAGTGACTTGGGAGATCATCTATACTGCTATGGCATTTTGGAAAAGGTAGGTGAAACCAAATGTACTTTGAAGCTGTGGTCAAGACCACCACACAGAGTGATGAACTGATAAAGGAACCTATGGTCACACCTTTTATTTCCTCTTCTCCATGATCTTACCTTCCCACTCTAATACCAAATGACTAAACTTTACTGATCTGAGGCTCCATCTCTCCTCCCCTCCTTTTTTCGCTCAGTCTTCTTTCTTTACCGTACTGTGCTTGCTAAACTAAAACACAACCATATGGCTTTTGGCAGAGCTGACTCCAAGTCCAGTAGGCATTTTGTTTGCCTTGGACGTCCATCCGTAGAACAGATGTGAATGCTACACTGAATTCCCAAGGAGTTTCCAGGAGTCACTGGAAAGGGGGAAGGAGCACATCATATGGCATGAACTTCATCTGTTACAACTTGGAAGGCCTGCCAAACGCAGCAAACACTGGGAAGTCACCCAAGCCAGTCTCTTCTATTTAAAGCACACATGCCAAAAGAAAAAAAAAACCAACAGAGGTTGATGTCTTCATTTTGACAGACGGAAAACTTGTTCTCCCTATTCCCTCCTCACACCCACTACCACACATTTATTTTAAGTGTTAACACTATCTACCAGATTGGAAGGTGCAAAGAAAGGAAGTGTACTGAGACACTGTGTATGAGGATAGGAAGCATGCAGGCTCCTTACAAAGGATTTTCCAGATGAGCTGCAATGGAAAGAGATTAAACTGCTGGCATTTGAAGGTGTCAGTAAGGTGCCACAAATCAAAAGGTCCTGCTCCTTCTCAGTAGTATTTATAGGACAGGCAGTCATTATGGACTGAAGAAGTGGGAAGACTGATACCGTTTCACTTTAGTTGAATAATCTGGCACACAGGCCTTCCTAGAGGCAGATTTTCAGTTGAGCAGTAGCATTTCTGGTAGCAGAGACTTCTAATGTAAGTGCAGGGCTTTGCTTTATCCATTTTTCTGTTTTTTAAATCATTGTCAAATTTGATCTCAGCCTGGTTAACAGCAGATGTGAACTGAACAGCAATTTCCTGTGCCTGACTTGAGAAATCTGCTCCAGGAACATCCGGCCTTTCCACAGGATCCCAGCAGTGGCACTTAAAGCCTCTAATCACCTCTGCAAACCTTGAGCTATCTTTATTTCCTAGTGCAAGAACACACTTGCATCATCTGGCAGGAAAGCAAGAGGGCCTGATGTCTCATGTGCATGCATGTGTTCAGGGCATTCTCCAATCCCAATCAGCAGATGACACAGCCTTATTAGAGCTCTGGCCAGATGTTCTCATCTCCCTGTGCTCAAAGGTTTGCACTCTAGAATTCCCCCCCATGCAGCCCATGGAGGTAGTGTCTGCTTTGCCTGACCACTGGAGACTGCAGGCAGACGAGGGCTTCTTGTTTAAACCACAATTCCATGGATCAATATGAGAACAGCTGCAACAGAGAACCCAATGTTCTCTTTGCTCTCGCACAACAAACTTAAAATGTTCCATGAAGCCAGTGTTTTCTATGAGGTTTTTTTCCACATGCACTCATGCTGATACCAGTGTATCTGTCACTGGTAAGGGCTGGGAAGGCACAGTGCACTACAGTCAGCAGCAGACTTCATCACATTCCTCACCTTGGAAACCAAGTAGCTCTCAACTGATCCAGTACATAAAAGATGTGGTTACTGTGGGTAAAAATTCAAGAGGAATGGCTGATGAATAGCAGACAAGAGAAATCAAGCAAGTAAGACAGCAGGCTCCATTCTAACTCATTAGCACTGAGGAGGACAGGGAGTCAGATTAAATCTCTTCTAATTAAAGAGGCATTTAAAAGAAAGCCAGCGTCTCTTTTGGGAGATGAAGTGATAGAAAAATATACAGCCTGGTTTATTTTCCAAGGACTGAATTTACTGACAACAGGAACAACCACACAACACAGGACAGTTGCTTCTCTAGGTGTTTTTGAATGACTCAAAATGGGTTTGGGCACAGAAAGGTGTTGAGGAGGCCAGCACAGAGGCTGGCTTCCACCTCATGTAAACACTGGTGTGAGGACTGTGAAGAAATACAGAACTGCATGGCTAATCTGAATGAGGGAGAAACAACAAACCTATAGTCACGTAAGAAAGACACTGAATTGATAATTCAAAGCCAGGTGCACATTACCCCAAACAGAAGAGTAATCAAGTTGTGACAGTAGTTTAAAAAATCCACAAAATAATATCCTATATTCAGAAATGCGAGCATTTCCCGTAACTGCAGAGTCCCATGGGATGGATAAAGAATTTAAAGCACTGGAACAATCAGGTGAACAACCAGCATCTCTTTCTTACGTTAAAACGGAGAACTTTTCCTTGGACACGGTTTTAATGTTTGTAAGTAAGTGAATGTTTAGCGATCATAGTGAGTGAAAAGAAAAGCTCAGAGCTTCTTCAAACAGTGTACAAAACTATTAGGACCAGACGGCAACTACAGACATCTCCAGAGCAGTGCATGAAACAGATGCTCCCTGATGGACGACACTCACTTTATTACATTGAAAATAAAATTGGGTGAAATTTTCAGAATTGCCCAAAGGAATCAAGTTTTGTTTCAAAAAACCCCAAAGGTTTCTACTTGCTTAAATATGAAAAATCTCCTGTAAGTTACTTCACACTTCAATTTGAAACTACAAAGCCCGGTGATATAACATAACCTCTCTACAGCGGAGCAGTACAAGGTTAATTCAGTTTCCTTAGAAGAATGGAAGCTATATTAGCATAGTGCACCGAAATACGGTGAAGCTATTTTAATGAATATAAATCAAAAGCTAACAATTTGTACAAAATAGATTGAGGAAGCAAATGGACATCAAAGTGGTATCTACAGTCAGCAGAGGTAATAATGACGTTTAAAGTATATAAAGGTTTTTAAATGTACTAGAAGCAAAAGAAATCCAAACAACAGTAGCAATATAGCTTTGGAAGAAGATGACAGGATTGTCAAAAGGAACTACACTGAATACGAAAAGGAAAATATTTAGTAGTTGTAGAGAGTGTTCCTATGCCCAGCCCCTTCAAAATGCTGTTTGCAGTTCTGGGTCCACAAATCAAGAACAAGATCAAACCTGAGGACGCTCAAAGACTCTTAAGAAAAATAACAGGACTAGATGGTGTGTTTCATGTCACAGGCTATCAGGAAACTCAGCGTGCCAATAGCTTCATCCAAAGATTAAGAAGTGATAGAAATCAAGAAAAGTAAGTCTAGTTTTTATTATAATGAGCTGTTCAAGCTGGGTGCCAAAGGCTAAGTCACCTCGAGAACTGACTGCACGCTGGAGCCAGTTTAATTCAGGCAGGACATTGACATTTCCCCATCACTCGTGATTTTCGGTCTGAAAGGAAATGGCTTCCTAAAAAAAAAGACACTTTCATGCAGCAGTTCTCTACCTGATCAGACTGCATCCTGCCCTTGACTGACACTGCTGAGCTGAAGCTGTTAGAGGTGACACGGTTTGGTGTCCTTGTATCGCCATCTGCCAGTGGCCAGGAGCTGCAGTGCGCAAACACCACTCCACCAGTCAGGCGAGGACAACAGCCCCTGCTGACCCTAACCTGAGCATCCCAACTAAACTGGCTCCACAACACTGCTGATCAGGCACTCTGACTTTAGAAAACACTAGCTTATACTTTTTGTTCACCATTAATAAGTAATGATTTATAACCCATCCTTGTTCGCTTTTAGCATCTTGTTCCTAATAAAATCTGATTAGTAACAAAGTGCTGTGCATCTATTTTATATGAGATTTTTCAAAGAGACTGTTCAAGCATGAATACATTTTAATGTTGTAGGTTGCTTCCGTATCAAAAACACTAACTTACACTGTCAGTACTTTTGTAGCAAAGTCCTGGGCAGTTCCTTAGAGGAGACCTGAAAGCCCAGTGATTTGTGAGATGTGGCATTTGTGCTGTCTGTGCTCTGTCCTCAGCAGGAGGAAGGGCTCTGCTCCCTCTTCAGCCCCAGGCTTCTTTTAGTGCCTCTCAATGGGTGATCTTAAATGCTTTAACTAATATCAATTAATTAAGCTTCAAATTGCTCCTAAGAGAGACAGATGTGATTATCCCCCTCTGTCATTACACTCAAGGTTAAATAGAGTCAGGAAGAGGTTAAGTGACTCTCAGAGTTCACAATCCTGCTTGACTGAGAGCAGGGCTGTAAGGTGCTGACCCTCTTCATTCAGCTGTAAAACCATGGGGCACCAGAGGGCTCAGCACATCACAGGATGGAGCCCTCCATGTGCAAAGTGCAGGGAATGACTTTCCAATTCCCAATCTCTGCTTGAAATCATCACCATCTAAATAACAGGGGTAGACACTGCTGTCCATTATTGCTTTTTAAATGACTACAATTCGAAGCAAGTGACAGCAGCACGCTGCACAGCTATCAAAGCAAACCCAGGAGCTTGCAGACTGCAGGGTAAAGCAAAGCCTGTTTCCACTTCAAGAGTTCCAAGTGATTAACTATAATTAAAACAAGAATATTACTTGGTCAGTCAAGGAAAGACAGGCTACAGACAGTAATTGCACAGATAAGAGCTGAAAATGAATATACTGCTTAAACCAACACAATTCACAGAGCTACAGAAGTCACTGAACTCACAGGCAGATCTGAGAAAAGCATTTGGTGATGTTACAGAAAGGTTAATTCGCTTTTGTTCTACCAGTACAGAACTGGAAGTTCTTTTAATTGAATATCTGGAACCAAAACTCATTTTATGGCATGATCCGACACAGAGCATAATCCTATTTCCAAGACATAAGATATTAGTAATTGAAAGGAACGGAATTTGTCCTTTGGTCTGAAAAAAGGTCATGAGCTTTTCAGTTAAGCATCAGGTCAGCCAGGGCTGGCCTCATCACTAACCAACAAGACAACCTACTGCCAACTGCACAGCCTGCTGGCAGGTTTTTATTTCAAGGTATCTGGACTCTCTGTAGCACTCTGGGAGTGTAACAGAGGAAATAAGGGATACAGAAACTTTGGAAAATACAGCCTCGGACATAAACAACTGCAAGAGCAGCAACAAATTGATCAGAACAGGTCAAACTGCAAAGGTGAGGAGAAAAACTCCTGGACTGTTTTATCAGCTGCCAAAGGCAAATATACAACAAACAGCAGCTAATGAAAGCACGACAGCTTTGGCACCTGGCAACAAGCAATCCTTTCAGATGGAAAACCGTATAGCAAGCCACATCTGGACAGAAAGGGTTAAAAAGCCACAGTTAGATCCAGAACGGAATGTGTCAGGTCTGGCAGACTTGGATTTTCCAGATAAATGGTGTCACCAGCCTCTGTGTGTGGCACAAAGGGAGCTGGTAGCAGCAGTTAACCAAGTCAGCATCAGTCTTGGTTACCTGCAAATGTAAAGAGAAAATAAAACCATTTTGCCATCTAAATGCCAGCTGATGCAAGTGGCAATCAGAAAATACACTTCTCTGAGCTTGCAGTAATCTGGCAGAGCACTGGAAAAGGCCCAACTGATTTATACCCGCCCTGCTCAAAAGCAGCCCCTATGGTCACAACGCTGCACGACCAGAAAAGTGAATCTTACTGGAAATAGGTTTGATGACAGTCCACAAGAGTGGGTGGCACAGTCACAGTTAAATGTTTCCTTAAAAGAAGGATAAGGGGAGACCTTACTGCAGCCTTACAGTACCTGAAGGGGGCTGGGCCAACAAGAAACTGGGAAGGGACTTTCTACAAGGGCATCTGATGATACGACAAGGAGAACAGCTTTAAACTAAAAGAGGGTGGAATTAGATTAGATATAAGGAGAAAGCTCTTCACTCTTAAGGGTGGTGAGACACTGGAACACACTGCCTAAGGATGCTGTGGATGCTTCGTCACTGGATGTGTTCAAGGCTAGGCTGGATGGGACTGTAAGCATCCCAGTAGGAGGTGTTCCTGTCCATAGCAGGGGTGTTGGAACTAGATGATCTTTAACATTCCTTGTAATCCAAACCATTTGTAATGTACTCTGCACGGGCTTTGTAGCATTGCACCAGCACAAATGTGTGTCTGTGAATTTAACAAAGCAAGGGCATCCATTTCCCTCCTCTTCCCCTTCTCCCAAGCCTGAACTGTTTTTCTGTAGGTAAAATAAACAATTCTATGTTCTTCACACCAATTCAAGCAGCTGTTAACATTTTAGGGTTACAACAGATTTAAAGCATGAATTCTGCTTCACTAAACACGAGGGGATTTTAGTTCAATGCCACACTGCCTCACAGCCACCTCCGAGCACTTCTGCCACAGCTGTGTCCCTTGAAGTGCCTCAACTTCTGAGTTGAGAGCAGTTAAAACTGTTCTCTCAGTGCTAATTAATATCCTCAACACAAACACTAGGGCTACAAGCAGTTCTGCCAGCCTGATGCAGAGACCTCTCCCATCGTTTAGCAAAACCACTCTGTTAATGGTCTCTGTGGCATCAGCACAATTTACAGACAGGAATGCACCTTGCTGATGCGAGCCTGCAGCAAGAGCACAACTAATGCAGTAGAGAAACAAGTTAGCAGCAGAGCTAACATATCAAAATTCTGCAGTGCCAGCCCATGCAGGATTGAAAGCTTCATTATCAAAGGGTCCAGACCTCACTTCTGCCTCAGTCAACAACCAGAAAATCCTTCCTGCAAGGGTTTTTGCCTTGCAACAGATTCTTTCTGTTCAGCATGTTTTTAATAATGTTGATATCTTAAGCTTCATTTACAAACAGGCACATTTTGTTGAGGCTCCCTGATACAGCTTCCTAATGAAAACTTAACAAAATGTGCTTGCCAGCAGTGGGAAAGCCTCTTGGTGGGAGCCAACGTGAGACCGTCGTAGGACACCAAATTCATCTGTGCTGCTGCTTTGCTCGGTGCACACTGAGACCCATTAACTCAAGTGCTGAGTATTTTAGCCCACTCTGTGCATCCTTCATTCAGAACTGTGCTACCAAAGTCTGCTCAGCATGCAGACCCAGACCAGTCATCTCATGCCCAGGAGCCACTGGCAGCTGCAGTATCCCATCCGGTGAGCCAGAATTGTTTCTCACAGCAGCCAGAACACAGCATTATCTCACCAAACCTTCTGTGTAACGGCTGAGATACAGAGCAACCAGCTTTGTCTCAGCTTACTTAAAAAAAAAATATGGGAGGGATGAAAAGGCAACATTACTACTTCTTAAGAACAGCCTTTTGATGACTGGGTCCCACGAGCAAGCTGCCAGGGCTGGCCCTCCTGTAACAGGAGGGTTAAGCGTGAATAGCCGCAACACCGCACCTAGTGCAACCCAATCTGGCAAGGACTCTCAGCTGTCTGTCGTTGTATGTTCCTCTATGTGCAACCTGGACAAAGGAAACTAGGCATTTTTTATTGTGGAAAGGCAGAAGGAGCATACCAGGATAGAGAATGATTAACACTTTGAACAAAGCCTATGGGCACAATGAATGCAAGTTTGCTTTAGGTCTCAGCATTTTACGCACTCCTTATGAAACGCTCAGGGATGGACAGGACTGATTTAATCAGAACTGAGAAAATGTGATTCCTTATCTTGATTTTTACTGCTGATTTCCTTCTTACTGATGGCCAGGATATGACCCATCAGCCAGCGATGATGTCAAGATTACTGCTTGACTTGAAAGCCAGCATGGCTGTTTGATATCAGAAAAATACCCAGGTACCAGCTCCCACTACCAGCTCAGAACAACACACAACTCTTTACTGGCTCCAACACCATCCTAAAGACTTCTGCGATGTTACCAGGTGTAAGACAAATCAAGCACTAGTCCACTTCTTCCAGCCACGAAAGGAAAAAACCTACAAAACAAAAGTCCAGGACTCTGATGTATCTTCATTTCAAATCATCCGTCTGTAGTACAGCCACTCAATTCAAAAACACCTCATTAAAACCATCCTCAGCACAGCTGATTTCTGGGTGTTCTTTGGGTAATCCCAGTGGGTCAGGCTTCACCAGAAAATAACCTTTTCCAGCTGACAAAAATAATTTCCAGCTAAGTGGAAGTTTCACTGCTGAACACAGAACCGGAAATCAGCTCCCAGCAAAGTGTTTATTAAAAATACCTATCTGTGAACCCTATTGAGTCCCACAAATTAAAGCCATTGGCAAGTTAATGACACTAGCAACTGCCACCCTTATGAACCACTGAAAGGAAGCATTTTCCCTCTAGTACTTCTCATTGCTGCTGAAAGTATTTATTTTTAAGGAATGCTTATTTCTCTGTGTATTTACAAAAGAACTAAATTAAATTGGTCACTTGGGAGAACTATAGGGAAGTAGTCAGGACTTGCAGGAAAGCAACAAGGAAGGCCAAAGCCCTCTTGGAACTGAAGCTGGCAAAGGAAGTAACACAGAACAAGAAAGGCTTCTTCAAATACATCAGTAGAAAGAGGAAGAACAAGGAAGGTGCAGGGGCACTACTGAACGAGGAGGCAGCCTTGATAACTGAGGATGCAGAGAAGGCAGAGTTGCTGAATGCTGCCTTTGCTTCGGTCTTTACATCTAAGGCCGAACTCTCTTATGTCCCCCAGAACTTGGATGAAGGAGAGGAAGCCTGGAGGAGGGAGTGCTCCCCACTGGTCAGCGTGGACTGGGTTAGGGATCAGCTACACAAATTGAACATTAACAAGTCCATGGGCCCTGATGAGATGCACCCAAGGGTGCTGAGAGAGCTGGCTGATATTATTGCCCTACAGCTATCTAT
>VXBP01007533.1:753436-770611 GCA_013400115.1 Rhinopomastus cyanomelas
GGACAGGAGGGCATGGCCTATGAGGAGAGGCTGAGGGACTTGGGGCTGGAGAAGACTTAGGGGAGATTTGATCAATGTTTATAAGTACCTGAAGGCTGGCCAGGAGGGGGGGACAGGCTCTTTTCACTTGCTCCCTGTGATAGGACAAGGAGCAATGGGTGTAAGTTGCAGCAGAGGAGGTTCCGCCTCAACACAAGGGGGAACTTCTTTACTGTGAGGGTCACGGAGCACTGAAACAGGCTCCCCAGGGAGGTCGTGGAGTCTCCTTCTCTGGGGACTTTCAAGGCTCGCCTGGATGTGTTCCTCTGTGATCTGTGTTAGATAGTTTTGTCCTGCTCTGGCAGGGGGGTTGGACTTGATGATCTCTTGGGTCCCTTCCAACCCCTAACATCCTATGATCCTATGAATTAGCTCAGCTCTGAGCCATTCCACTAAAAGTTGACTGGTCTAAAAAAACAAGTGCTCCTGCCCTGCTCATGTGGACCAGTTAATGACTGTTCTGCTATGCAAATGCCTGTTCTTGACACAGTTGATTCAAGTTGAGTCTCTCTGGAGGCAGCAATCACAACCAAAAATTGGTATGACTGTTTTTATGGGTTTGGTCTCTCATAAGCCAGAAGTGGGCAGCTTCTGTTTCTCTGCAAGAATCAGTAGGGAGTGTTATTAAGCTTTTCCTACTTAGAGAAAACCAGAACTCAATGGGAACGGAAAAAAAATCCCACAACCAAATAACAAACCCAAACAAAAAACCAAAGCCAACAAAACAAAACCAAACTCAGACCCAAACAAACCTCTGTGTATTCCAAACTTTAGTGTCACAGTTCCTTGAAACACAATACTGCTGTGGCTCGAAGGCATTTCTGGAGATCATCTAGTTCAATTCCCCTGCTCAAAGCAGGGTCAATTAAAATAGGTTCCCCAGCACTGCGTCCAGTCAGGTTCTGAGTATCTACATCCTCTCTGATCAACCTGTTCCACTGTTCAATCACCCCCACAATAAAAAACCCAACCAATGCAACCCAACACTTCCTCTTATGCTCAAGTAAAATTTCCTATGGTTCAATTTATGCTTGTTGCCTCTTGTCCTGCCCCTGGACACTGCAGAGAAGAGTCTGGCTCTGTCGTCTTTACCCCCTACATTAGGCATTCTGACTCAGAAGCTACAGCTCTCTCAGCCTCTCCTCATAGGTCAGGTGCTTCAGACCCTCAGTCACCATCGTGGCCCTTCACTGGATTCACTCTAAGATGTCAATGTCCTTTAGGTACTGGGGAGTCCAGAACTGAACATGGCAATCCAATGGTGTCTCACCAGTACTGAGTAGAGGAGGAAGTATCAATTCTCTTGACTTGCTGGTGATGCTCTGTCTAATGCAATCAAGGATGCCAATCTGGAGTCTGTGTCCCCAGCTCTGAATTGTTTCTGCTAGAGCAGACGAGACCTCACATATGTTTGAGAGAGTGTCACCCATAAACATCTAAAACTTGACAGCCACATCACCAAATTACAACATCAAAAGTTATACTGAATCCCAGAGAGGAACAAAGCAGAACAGGGAACCGTGTGAGCCTTAGTGATGGTCATTGATTTGGTACTGGTCTGTGTACTGGCTCAGCAAGGAATTCTGTGCAGAAAGCCAAGGGCCTTTCCAGATAGAAATCTGGGTTAAAAACATACCACACTCTTGAAGAACTATCTGCATTCTGCCTATTTCATTGAAAACTGTTCGCCTAGCTTCAGTCACATTTCATCTTCCTTAACTTTTTGAGTAATGCAGCAAAACCACCTCCAACTGAAGACGACACGTTATTTCTGGAACTTTGCTGTTCTTTGTGATTCTGACATCTAATCACAACCAACTTTTAGTTTGGAGTTTTCAGGGCTACAGCAGTAGAAGGTTAAAATTCAATGCATTGGCAAAGTCAAATCTCAATTATCTGGGATAATGGGGCGGAGAGAGCACATAAAAGTAAAAACGCAGATCAAACACATGCAGATAAGCGATGTGAACAAACAGTGAGGGCATAAGAGAAAGAAGAGAGAAAAGTCAAGTGTGTTCACAGAGGCACTGATGTGAACCAGTAAGTGCTTGGTGCTGGGCTTTTAGTAATACGAGCCTTGAAGCAAGCTCTGGACATAGAGCACCACACAGCTGCAGTACATCTGGCTGTAACTGGTCAAGCCTGCAGTCTAATTGGACTAGGGGGCCACTATTCTTGTCCATTTGCTCACCTCCTGACAGTCCACAGCCCCCCCCCCCCCCAAAATCCTGGTCAGCTACATACCAGGCTTACACCAAACCATACTCAGCCTCCACCATGACAAGCAGTTACAAAAGGAAATAGTATCCAGTACTCCAAGGGCTGGTCTATGGAGATAATACAGACACAGATCCCATAAACCCTCTCCAAACACCTCTCAAATGCCAGTGCAATATGCCTACTGCTTTCAAGTCCTCCTCAATCCCTTGTGGCAGTTCCAACACACCTATGGCATCTTGGGTCACTTCAGCAGACTGTATCATTGCCCTCCGTTTATTTTTGTTATTTTGAACTCAGGGATAAGGGAGTGGGAAACCAACTACATCTTAAGACCACAAAAGCTTCACAAAGGTCCAGAGAAGAGCTGGATCAAGTGCTGTGCAGCATAGACACCATCAGCATGCTCCAAATCCTAGTTTCAAGAAGCACCAACTAGTGCCAGTGTACACCAGGAGCCCTCATTGTGTTGTGGTCACAGAGGCTATAGACCTAAGCCAGTGGAATCCCAGGTGAAGGTCAGGTCCAAGGCAGTTACCGGCACAAGCAGCTTCAGCTTTTCTGCCTAAGTCAACTCTGAGGACTTGCCCCTACTGATGTCTCCTGCCCCATATCAGTCAGAACAGTGCTCAGAGCTGCCATTAGGGAAGAATGTGAACATGAAATCAAAATTATACCTCTCAGGTTCACACAAGTGGATTTTTTTCCCTGTAATTTCAAAAGTTTTGATTCTGACTCATAGAGTCCTTGAAATATTCCACAGATACCAGGAATAACCTTTATGTTTCACCCACATTCAGGCTGATGGAGTAACGAGTTCCTCATCTTTTCCATGTGGATGTAGCAGCCTTCTCTTCTGGAGGTAAATTACTGTGAAGCACTGTTCAGTCCCATTAAAGCACCGCTCAGCTCAGTCTGGTTACCGGCACAGCAGCAGATTGATGGTTCTCCTCTACATATTAAGTAATTTGGCTCTGGAAGCTGCCATAGAAAAGCCAGATCTTATTTTAACTTGCATGTAAGATACATCTGTTGCCTTTGCCTAAAAGTTTTGTCACTCTGGCTGAAAATTTCACAAAGGTCAGAATATTCAACTTGCTGCTTTAAATTCTAATGACAGATGAGAGATACATCTCTTAGCATAAATATTTATATATAAACATACTTTATATGTGCATACCCCTGCATGTATACCCCCCCCCCCCCCCGATCTTAAAATATCCCAGCATATGTGTAAGTGTAACAAACACTGTCATAAAGTCACAAGTGAATGAAATAACACACTGGGAGTCTGCACTGACCGAGGATGTGGATCTGAACAGGGAAAGGAAATTACTGGAGATTACTGTGCCTGGCAATTTCAGCAGTGTTCCTTCTGCACTAAAATAGGCAAGTTAAGACTAATTGGCAATGGAAGCTCCAAGAGGTCTCAAGATTGAGGAAACGGTAAACAAAAGCTAAATCTATCAGATGTAGCAGGAGGCACATTATCACTGCAGAAAGGCTGAAAACCAGAATGGTTTGTACCGTTCTACTGCATTAATGATTATTCCACAGAAACCAGAGATTTAAAATATTCATCCGCTACTGTTCCTTGCACCAAACAAAGGGCAGGCTCGTTGCACTCCCTTTGTGTGCCTGCTTCTGCTTTGCACATCTCCACATTTAGAGAGAACCAACCTGACATATCAGAAACTGTGGATGACCCACATACTGACTACACAACAGCAATGCTGACTGGCTTGGGAGACAGGGGACGGCCAGAAGTGGTTCCAGTTAACACATCTCTGTCTTGTATATAGGTGGTCTCACGCCACTGTGTATCTAAAACAGTGCAAGAAGAATGTGTCCGAAGGCCAGACACCAAAAATCCAACTGGCTGAAATCATGCAAGCCTTGCTTTTGCATACAGGGTTAGGCTGATCTTCACTTAGCCCTCCTGGTGTAAGGGTAGAAGTCCAGCCACAAACGACGGTATTGCAATTAGCCCATCAGGCAAGTTGCCTTATGCTTTCAACCCTGAGCGCTACATTACCATTGCATGGAGTTTTTTTACTTGAAGCAGGGCTTTAAAAAAGAACAAGAAATCAAATGCCTTAAAATGATGGAGGTAAAAATGAAAAGGGGAATACATCCCTCTTCCATTGGAAGTCACTCATTGGGTAAAAACAACTCTGGAGATGGTGAACTCCTGAATCTTACCATTTTCTGTGCAATCCTTTGATTTTAAAGCTAGAGTTTGCTCTTTACCAGTTGAGTAAATGAATCAGAAATTCCTGGCACACGGGCAATTTTTAGTCAATAGGTGGTGGGAACTATTGCTGAGAAGGGATTAAGTCCCCTTCCCTTTTCCTTTTACAACCTTCCAGAAATGTCCCTTGTGAATTTGCACCCCTCCCCTCTCCCACATCCTACATCCAGCAGGGCTTCGTGGGAGCCCAAAAGCGTTCATGTTTAATTCTCTAACAGGAAAGCAAAACAAGGGGCTGCCTGATTAAACATTAAGATCCTGAGGTTTTTCTCTCTTTCTAGAAAATACCTTCAGTTCAGTGGGAACAAGTTAGTAAGGGCTTATCTGAAGGTTATCCATTAATTGCAGGACTGGCCATGTGACAGGGAACAATCTTTCTTGTATCTAGGGGACAGAAGCAAGGTGCTAGAAAAGCAAGCCAACGTTATCTGCACTGAGAGCCAGGATTATCAGAAAATAATCCTTTTGATGGACCTGGTGTAAGTTCTCAACTTCTGGGGTCTGGGACAAAGCAGGAAAACATTCACCTAATAAAGAGTCTGATTCAAAACTTCTCTAGAAATATTCTCAGGGGCTTCAAAACGAAGTATTATGTGCAACGCATGCAAAACACTCTGTAAGGAGGAAGCTACATCCATATTCCCAGTGGAGATTTAAATGTGGACTTATGACAGACAAAATTTATTCCATCAGAATTTGTTCTCAGCCTTTAGGGACTGATTCCTCCCCCACCACTATATGGATTTCGCTACTGAATTGCTGCACTAATGAGTTAGGTTCTCCATCCTACTATAAAGGATCATGTTTTGTTATATGGACCATAAAATGCAGCAGAGGGTTTGAACCCCTGCCTGCCTTGTTGCCTGCATTAATGCAACAACTCTTTAAATAAACACTGCATACTATTTTGTTTACATTTATAAAGATGCAAATGATGGTGCCAGTGGTCCTTATGCAGTTATCTTCAGAATCAGCTCTTTACCTTTAAGACTTCTGAAGACAGAAAGGGAATTAATTCAGAATTTCTTACATTGTCAGGTTTATAAAACAAATCCACACAGAGGTATTTACTCACATGGTGCATAGAACATGACAAGGGTGTGCTTCTTCTTCTTCAATGACTCCCTGAAGTCCTCTCCAGCAAGGTGGATAATGCTAGTCTGTTTTTCTTCCCATGCAGGTTCAGGTGGAGGTGGCGCTTCGGGACTTGAAAAGAAATTAGATCAGTTTGAAAATGTTTCTGGAAGCAGGCAAAGGGGCATCATGTCCTTTGTCATAACTGCCATGAGAGAACAGAGGTCAAACAATCCTTCAAGATGCCTGTGCCTGCTCAGTATTTCCAACACCAAATAACAACTAAAAAGCAGCAAGTTAACTTCTATAACTCGATAAAAATATCATTTATCACACTCAGGCATATGAATAGGAATGTGGAATAAAGATTTTATACATTGCTTTCAGTGTCTGGGTGGAAAGAACATTGTCCTTGTTTCACTGTGCCATCCATAGACATGAACTGAGAAGAACAGCAAGCAGGTGGAACCAAAAGGCAACCAATATAGAACAGCATCTTCCGTTCAAACCTCCTTTTTGTACTCTTTATTGCCATCCTGTAAACTTATACAAAGAATCTCATGACCTTCTCTTGAATTCAGGTATTAAAGCCAGGATGCAATAATCAGCATTGTTCCACTTGGAAGACTGGGGGTGACTGAACTGAAATATTTTACCTTGATAAAGAGAATGTCAGGTTTCAATTATGATGGCACATACTGACTAGATCAGAGCAATCCTGCACATCTAGAGTGCTTCCAACAAAATTTCTGCTTCTGAGAGAAGCTCACAGCCTTCTTGCAGACTCATTAAATTCATTCCTGCTGTATCTTAAATAGTGATTACTTATATAAAATCATCAGAATGGTGCCATGGTATTAAGACCTTCATATGTCGCCTTGGTAATAAATTAGCTTTTCAGACTTCCCTGTCACTTGGAATGACACCATTTAAAGTTGTATCAGGTACATAAAAAGCTAGTGGGGAAAAACGACATTTTTCAAGTCCCTCTCAAGGTCACTTGGTGGACATCCATAGTGTTCTCATCGATACTGATTTGCCAGTTGTTAGCAAAAGAATTGCGGCAGCTGACCTGAATTTTCATATGAAAACAGTTGGCAAGACCTACCATCAATTACAGTTACAGTCAGGGCTGTGACTTCATCTCACACAGACCTTCCTGAAAATAAGCTACCCAGATACTGGTAACAATCTCATGTGCCAGCACAGACCCACACTCACCACAGAGGGACCAGAAACAAAGCCCCATGGCTGTGACTAGACCATTCATTGGGATAAGGTTACACAAGCTGTACTTCTATCTCCAGCCTGTGCCCTGGATCCATCCCTAATTACAGCAGCTTCAGTACAGCTCTGATGATTTTAAACCTGGTCAGCAAACAAGGACCTTATTGTGTTGTGTCTCTAGCTGGGAGAACACCCAGCAGTCAAGATCAGGAATCAGGTTGTCTGACCTGTCCCTGTGTTGCTGATTACCTGAGGCTGCAGACAAAGGCCTTCCAGAGGCACAGCAGATCCAGAAGAGATTAACACCCCTTCCCTCGCCCTCACTGTTTATTCACCCGCCAATATGTACAAGCAGCATCAAACTTACTGTTTAGCTCAATATAAACTACATAACACTCAAAATACTCCAACAGACTGGTGAAACCAGGACAGTGTCTTAACACCCAGTATTGACACAACAGCCTAGAGCCTGAGTATGCAGGAAGGCAAAGAGAATACTCTATCTAAATGTAAAATGTAGATATAACTTCCCAACCCACCACAAAGACATTGCCAGGTCATATCTAGCATATTATTTGAAGATCCCACAGACGTAATTTAAAAAGAAAAAAACCCAAACAACAATAAACTGAAGAAAACCCCTCACAAAACCTCTCTCCACACAACGAGAGGGGGAAAATGAAGACCACATTCCTCATGCCAACTGTGCTTAACAGTTAAACGATTTAAAAACTTCACAAAACACTGTTTCTTCCCATTGAATAATGCAGAAAATACATTAGGCTGACAGTACCTAAAGGAAATACATCTTTTATTTCAGAATACTTAGACAGAGAACTGCACCAGCAATTTACTACTTTGAAATGAAATGACTTTCATCACACACTAAACTTAATTCTTCATATTTCAGCACACCACCCAAGACAGGTTGGTTAGTGCAGACAAAGGCATTGCTTTTGCTGGTCTCCCTGGCCTTCTTGCAGCCCCATGGAGCTGATATTTCAGACATTTGCTCTGAATTGCTGGAAAGGGAAAAGTACGACTGCAGAAATCCAGTTAACAATAGTGAAATGTGCTGCTTAGTATAAAGAAGGAACAACAAATGTGCTGCTTATTTTTCAGAGCCAGTGCTAGTCTTTTTCCAGTGAGAGGCTTAGGGTGTATTTGAGAAATATTTATTTTGGGAAGGCATTACTAGGACAACTATAAAAACCCCACAGCAAATAAAGGATTTGGTGTATTAAAGACCATAATTACCATACGTGTTTGTATGGCTTTGAATAGTGGAATTCAATTTGGTTTTGTTAGCAAGGGATTTAGGCAGTTGATGAAGCTAGGTTTAAGATTTACTTCCTCATCAAAACTCTTCAGGGGCCACTAACTAGGAACCTGAATACACAGACCGTCAAAACTTACTTTAGTAGCCAGTCGATGATCTTTTTCTTTGTTCTGAGGTGTGGTAGAGTGTATTTCTCCTCTCCATCCTTAAAGTACTTCAAAGTAGGAAACCCTGAGATGTGATATCTTTCTGCCAGTGCCTTGTTGACAGTAGCATCAACTGCTGCAAGGACCCCTGGACTCTAAAAGAGAGATCGCTAACTGTAAATCCCAGCAATGTAACGACTCCTCCCTACTTTGGCTAGAAACAGTGGACTCGGGGCAAACACTCATGATCTAAGTGCCTTCACTTTCTCATGGTCTCAGCATACAGAACAACGGAGAGAACTGATGCAAAACCAGGAAGGGACATTTTACAGACTAAATGTAGTCAGTGTTACCTGATCTCCTTCCATTTCTGACAGGATTCCCTGCCTATAACTCACTTTCTAGCACTTACGAGCTGTTCCCAGAAATGGCATTTCCTCCCACAAATCCCAATTTCTCCCAGAGGAAACAAGTGTTGTTAAAGACAAGTTTAATTCAAGGCAAATTCATCTTGCCCTGACTTGCAGGCAGCTTTACACAGACCACCTTAAAACAGACACTCGGAGTGTGATTCCTCTGATCCTTTCACTTTTCTCATCTCCTCCTCCTTCTTCAACAACTGCAAAGGGACTCTAGAGGTGTCCCCTGAAGATGCTTAGAGCATGAGGGAGGCTAATTCTACTACTCCTGCACAGGGAGCACACAGCACGAGACTGAATCAATAACACTAATACTTAGATTATTGGATCTCTCTTCTCCAGCCATGCTGATGAGCACTTAAGATGAAGCTAATGGAGTGATGCAATCACAAGCCCAGGATATTTGAAAGAGGAAATCAGCCTCCTTTGTTGTTTTGTTTCCAAATCAAATTCATAAATAAAAGCCAGTACTTTTTCACATTAGATGCTTTTAAATAACCAGAAGAAAAATGCACATTGGATTTGATCACGTTCTACGTGAGGCCTACAGCAGAACATATAAACATCTTCTGGCTTTGTTTTTGTTCAAGACAGAATGTTCTTACTAAGGCTCTGTCAGGGCTCATGCATTAGCGATTAGACTATACTCTGGAAGCACATTTTGAAAGGTCCTGTGGGAGGATGAGCACAGATGAAATTTGTTGTAGGGAGAAAAGGCACTTTTATTACTGCAGTTATTTATTACTGATTCTTTGAAGGATATCACAAAGGAAATTAGCTTACATCACTGGCTACATGGAGAAACTCCGCAGCCTTCTCATATTCTGGCTTCATTTTCTTACAGTGCCCACACCCTGCCAAAACAAAAACATCCAATGAAATTGTACATGCCATGGTTAGTCACTGACCCTTCTAGCCATTACCAAACTCAGTATAATTTAGGATCTTTTCCACAGCAGTCACTATGGCTTAAACAAATAATCAAATCTGTTCAAAAACAATACCAAACCCCCTGCATTCACACCCAAATCTCTTTCCTCGCAGAAAGAACTAAAAATAAAGTATTTGTCAAGCCCATCTAGCATGCTCTTGGGCCAGGCACAACCTCACCCATTCCAGTTACCAAATTTTTATCTGCTTTAAAAAGAAACAACACTGGCCCTCATGTGCCTCCTTGACTCTAAGCCAAGGCTTGCATGAGCACAGCTTAACTGAGTAACGCTAATGAACGAAGCCGCACTGACAACAAGCCATGCTTTACTGTGGTGCAGTGTGTCCCTCTAGCAAGGCTTTGCACCGATTTAATCGTATCAGTGTAATTACACCACCACATTACGTCCTCCACACAAGCAGGGCCTGTAAAACCAAGATAATGGTGCTTTCTCACTTGTGCAAAGTTCTCTAGAGATCTGCCATTACTTCATTGCTAAGTGCTGACATGACAATAAAGTAAAATGAACGCAGGAGGGAGAAAAGCAGATTTAAAATAAATTATTTGGGTGTAAATTAAACTGATTTCAGAGGATGCAATTCCTTCCAGGCAAGATGAACTTTCAGGACCAGGCAAGGTCCCTGCCAGGACATCAAGTTATACTTGAGCACCTATGGCATGATCCTGGACCCCCAGGACAGCCGCTTTCTTCCCCCACTACTGTCCCCAAGGGCAAGAGCAAAGGGATGTAAAGACAGATCACCATCCAGGTGGGGCACACATAGCAGAGATGCAGATAACTGCAGTGACCCAGACTCCATGTGCTTGCCTGCACTGGTGCAACGTCATCTCAGTGCAATCACCTGCCTCACTTTCCCCATCTGTTTGCAGCAGCCAGCCAGACTTTCTTTGCCTATTATTGTTGGAATGGGCACTTAAAAACACAGACTTTACTAAGCTTTCGGAAGCAGTATCAGAAAATACAGCTGGAAATCTGTTTCAATGGAGGCTCAGCAATGGCTCTTTCAGAGGTGTACAGACAATGGGATTGGGGCTGTTCTTACACGCTGTCTAAAAGAAAACAAGAACTCTGACTCTCAGCCCTGCTTTGATTCCCTCTGATAGGATCACTGCCAAAGCCAGCAGCAGCAGACCTAAGCCTGAAGTCAACTACAGAAGCACATTACAGAGAAGTGTTGGAGCTGGAAGGGACCTCAAGAGATCAAGCGCAACACTCCTGCCAAAGCAGGGCTGCATTCAGGTGGGATTTGAGTGTCTCCAGAGCAGGAGGCTCCACAACCTCTCTGGGCAGCTTGTTCCAGGGCTCTGTGACTCACACTATAATGAAGTTCTTTTCTTATTTCTAAGCATAACTCCTTGCATTCCTGCTTGTGCCCATTGCTCCTTGTCCTGTCCCTGGGCACAACTGAAAACAGTCCGGCACCATCCTCCCTACAGCCACCCTACAGATATAGGTGTGGATCAGGTTTCCTCTCATTCTTAATGCTAAACGGTCACAGCTCTCAACCCTTCCTTGTAAGAGAAATGCTCCAAGCCCCCAGTCATCTATGTTGCCCTTCACTGGACTCTCTCCCGTGGTCCTGTCTCCTTTGAACTGAGGAACCCAGAACTGGACACAGTACTCCAAATGTGGCCTCACTAGGGCAGAGAAGAGGGGGAGGATGATGTGTCTAGACCTACTGGCCTCACACTTCTTAATGTGCCCCAGAACACCACTGGCCTTCACATGCTCAGCTTACTGTCTACCAGAACTTGAAGATCTTTCATTTCAAGGCTACCCTCCAACATGTCTATCCCTAACCCATACTGATGCATGGAGTTGTTCCTCTGCACAGCACAGGTCAAAGAAGTTTGTAGCCCTGAAGTGAAAGGATAATCCAGGTATAACTTCACCACTGCAAACAGGGTCTTCAGCCGAGCTCCAACTACCACAGAACGCTATGAAACGTTTTCAGGGCATGTTTATACATCTGAATAAACACTGCAAATATCACCTAAGAATTACAATAAATACCCAAATCGTTGGTCCTAGACCAAGCTCCAGTTCAGTCACCGGCTAAGCCACCTGCACAGCAAACACAGAATTAAAAAGCCCCACATCCCTCTTTTGAGGAAAAAAAAAAAAGCTTCAATGTGTCAGGAGCAGCAGGATGAGAGGATCTCAGCTGCAAAAGGAAGCTTAGCTTTGGTTTCACATGGTGGCTGAAGTATCTGATGCAACAGGTACAGAGGTGAATTCAGAAAGAAGCTGGAAAAGGTTGAGGAAGAGTTGCTGTCTCAGCACTGCTTGTCTTGATTAAGAGCACAAAAGACTCTGGCAAGATGAGCTGCCGCCCACAAAAAACTTGCAGGCATATGGCTTTGTGGAAGGAGCTGACAGTTCCCTTTGACACATGCCAGAGTTGATTTATTTCCCCTTTTAGGAGAAGGGAACTTTATTCATTTTGCGCTCTTCCTCACTTCTAAGGAAAGGGCATCTCACTCAAGGCCCAGCTCAATACCCGAGAACCTTCTGAACTAGCCAGCTCCAATTTGTACTAAGAAATACCTTGTTTTGCAGGAGTACTGTCACTGTGGTGGGTTTCATACAGCGTGTCCTCCAGCCAGAACAGGCTGTGCTCTAGACATGGCACTCACACTATCTGCACTATACTCCACAATCATTAACTCTGATTAACCCAAAACATCAAACAGTTGGAGTTTTCACAAACCTATGCAGAGAAAACCAAAAAACCCACAAAACAAGACAAACAAGGCAAGCGAGGCAAACTTTGTCCATCCAGAAAACAGAAATCTGACATTCATGTAAGTAATATATTGGAGAAAAGTATCCAGACTATGAAATGTCACTGTTCAGGTTCTTTCATAACTATCACACAGCCACAGCACTACTGACTGCCACAAACCTAACTCATTCATGCTTAAAATAAAGGGAGAGCAGGTCTTCAAAGGCACTTAAATGCAAACTCAAGTGCTCAAATCTTTACAATGCAATGCTTGTTCTACCCCTGACAGAGGACAGCATGACAGGCCAGCCTGGAAAGAAACCCACCACATGAAATTGAATCTGAAAGAGGAACAATATATCTCAAGAGCTTCTCACACAAAAAAATTACACTTCTTTGCCCATCATTATGAGAATTTTGCGCTTGCGTGCTACAGCCTGCTCCCACCTACCCTACAGAAAAGAGGAAACAGGAATTAAAAGTCAGACCTACATGCCACCAATCAATGTCTCCTATAGAACCATCAAATCATTGAGGTTGGAAAAGACCTTTAAGATCATCGACTCCAACCATTAAGCTACGATTATTTATCTTACCTTTCAATAATCCTGTGAGGATTGCCATTAGATTCTCAAGGCCAATGAAAAAGTCATTTAAATGTATTCCAAGGTCACTGCTTTTTCTTTGACTGCTACATTTGGTTGTGCAGCAGCAGCTGTGTCGCTCGGCACTAAGCTCCTCTAGTTTTAGATGTTTTCTGTTCATAAAATGAATGGGACAATAGTAACAGCCCCGCAGGCCCTTAACCCAGATGCCCTAAAGTGCTGCATAAGGTCTGCTGGGACAGTGGAATGAAGCTCCCAGGTCTGCAGTAGGCATCTGTGACAAATGCGCCCCTAGAAGATGCACTGTTGTGCCAAGAGTATGCTGCCATTAGAATGAAAACACTAACGCAAGGGAAGTGACTCATTCAATCCCAGGTGAGATGGGGAAGGTCACAGTCACACAAGGATGCCCTGAAACCTAACCCAAGCACTGACATTCTCTGGATCAGGGCTAGAGGACAGACCCAAGTGACTCATAAGTGTCTACACAAGAGGACTCCCCCAGCCTTGGTCTTTTCTTGCAGAAGACAAATAACTCTCCTGGAAGTGCAAGTCAGAGTCACTCCATCCAGCAGCAGAAAGCAGTCAGGGTTCAGCGCCTGGGTCTGCTGAACAGTTCTGGACAACTTCTTTGACCTCTTGACACCTCATCTTGCTCTTTATACTCAAAAGGGGCCCCAGGCTACAAGAGTCAAGGATCAAATAGCAAAAAGCACACAGAGTAAGTGTAAAGGAGGAGCATCACAAGAAAAGAAAAATAAGCTAAAGCTTATAAAAATCACTGCTAGGACACCTGGTACAAGACAGGCCCTTACTACCCATTTTTCATTTAGACAGAAATCTAAATGAAGCAAAGATTCTGTTTTCTCAGTTTATTTACAATCAGTCCTCTCCTTTGCACTGCACATCAAGGCAGATAAAGATCTCCTTCCTTCAGCGAAGTCACTGAACACAGCTCAACTCAACTGCAGTCCTACGATGGCTGTGATCAAAGGTCTCTACATCGCCCTGTTGCAGACAAGTCACCCTTGCTCGCCACTTAGTACTTCCCAGAGTGTAACTGCATGCAGGCACGGAGGGAGGCAAAGGCCAAGTGTGGTCAAAGTGATGATAATGTGCATGGGCAAGCAACACGCGGACAAAGAGAAGTTAACAGTTGTACCAATCGATTTCTTTTCCAAGTAAATACCTGTATTTGTTTACAGCAACCTGGTTGGCACCATGGCAGAGGTGTACAATACAGAAAACAGTTGCTCCAAACAGTTTCAGAAGTGAATTAATGCTAACATTTCTATTATTAAAGCAAATTTTTGCCTGCAGAAGCCAAGCAGAAAAACAGTCCAGCAGCTTTTGCTAAGGTCCTGCATACACTGTCTTAGTGCTGTCCCTAGAACATACATCTCTGTTTCTCTCTGTCATTCACTGTTTGTTTCTTTCAGGTTATTCTTGCTGTATAAATAGACATCATGCTTTTCATCATGTCCTCCTCTCATTTCAAGACAATATTGTCTAAGGATCTGAAGTATATATGAAAAGCAAATGAGAAAAGCCAACATCCAAACGGCTGTGGACAAGGAATTTCTGACACGAAGAACTCTGGAGATAAATTAAAATGCAAATAATAAATTTTAAAGAACCATTACATTTCTACCATCAACAGCCTGTTTGAGTACTGTCACCACATGCCAGCTATTTATTGTATCCTGCCAGGTCTACATCCATCTGTAGCTGCAGACCAAAAAAACCTCCATTAGGCTGATGAGAAAACAAACTTGAAGCACAAAGCATGTCCTGCTTTCAGCAAGTGGGTCACTGCACTCAGATTCAGATGCACCTTTACTCTCTAAACGTTTAACAACTGGGGACACACCGCTGGTTTCTCCATGCCCAGTCCCAGAGGAGCAGTAACCTCTCGACACAGCAGAATAGCTAGCACTTCTATGTACCTTGCTGTTAGCTCATGTGAACATACACCTGTATATGTAAAGGCAAGAGTCCGTACATCATGAGTCCGAGCAAGGACATGCAGAGGTTCCAATGTCCTTATGACCAATGTGAGAACACAGATTCTCTCATCCCATGGGAATCTTTAATACGAAAAGATGTCCTATGCACCCTGTAAAAGAGTAGACTTAACATTTGACATGAGGCAGCTTGCAGTTCTTTCACTGGTACAGAAGAGAATAAACTACAACAGTCGCAGATTCTGTTGCATAATTCAGCCATCTGCATTGCAGACATCTGATGGGAAATCATCCACCAATTTGACAGAGAGAGAGGCTGATAAAAGCATGTTTCTCCTTATAATCACAGGTATGAATTTGCAACTGTGTTGGTTGCACGTTTACTTAACAGCCATAATGGCTGTAGCTGTGAGGCCATGCGCAGATCTCCAGGTTTCTACTTAGAGGAAAGTCAATCAACCAATCACTTTATGAACAATCAAGAGCTCAAAAAATGTTATGCATCCCTCTGGGTACTCACTCCCATTAGACTGTCCATCTCCTCCTCACCAGCAGGACTGCCCACTCAGTTAAAATTCCAGATACTTGAAAGTGTTTGAAGGCTTGATGGTTTCTTATAAGATCAGGAGATCAGCTTCAACATCTTTAACATGACACTGAATTCAAATAGCCGACAGCTCGAAGTGTGTGCAGCATGCACAAGTCAGACCCCCCCTACCTCACTGCAATACCGTTGAAGGTAGATTTGATTTGATCAAGTATTATGTTGCTTAGAGATCAGTGACAAGCAAGCAGATTTATGGCTTTACAAAAGACAAAGCCTGTAAAGGTCAGCCTGGAAAAGACTCCGAGGAACTAGAAACGCAGAATTAGACAGAAAACACTTCAGCAGTTTGGGCTGTTGCAGTCATGCTACATTTATGTGGTTGCAGCCTAACACCTCTGTCTCATCGGCTTGCACAGTTCATCCCAGTGACAGAAGAGTCATAGTGTCACATCCCCACCATTATCCCTATCTCACTGGCATTACCAGAGCAGCGCAGTGCAGTCAATCTGTGTGTGCAATGATCTGTGCAAATCCAAGCCCTGCATGAGCATACAGAGGTGGTCCCTGCCTGTTTCCAGTAGCTCTTCAGTGTGAAGTTGAGGCACGAAATGACTACAGATTATTTATTTGTAGTTTATTATTGTGACTTGCTGGGGTGATGGTGACCTCATACCAGCCACCACATCTCTTGGGAGCACTTTATGCATGTGTGGCAGAGAAAGGATAAGAGGTACATGTGTCCCCAAGGTGCTGAGAAGAACAGACTAGCACAGCAGATAGAATCAAATGGTTCAGATGGGCACCACCGAACTACTGAGCAGGCCACAAGAACAGGCCAACATCAAATCTTTTCTATGCTGGCATCACTGTTCCCTCCAGCACCACTGAAACTGCCCAGCAGAAGAGGATTCATAAAAGTTTTAGACAGTTACAGTACGTGTTCCGATTATTTATTTGTTACGATGACAGTCAGATCACTGCATTACAGAAGATAAATCACAAACTGAAAAAAGAGCTTAACCAAACACACCCTCCAGCAACCCTGTCTATATTTCAGAGCTCCAGCAACAGACCTCAGCTGAGCAAAAGGGCAGAAACACTGAGCAGGTCCTATGAGCTGCTTCTGTAGGATTTAAAAGACAACAGCTCTGATGATCTGCGTATCATATGCTTCTGCCTTCGCTTCACAGAATTACAGAATGGTTTAGGTTGGAAGGGACATTAAATGCTATCTACTTCCAAGCCCCTTGCCCTAGGCAGGGACATCTCTCACTAGACCAGGTTGCCTAGATCCCCACACAACCAGGTCTCAAACATTTTCAGTGATGGAGCATCCACAACCTCCTTGGGCCTGTTCCAGTGTCTCGCCACTCTCAGAATGAGGAATTTTTTCCTAAGATTGAATCTAAATCTGGTACCTTGTAGCCTGAAACCTTTCCACATTGTCCTATCACTGGAGTTCCTTGTAAAAAAGTCCCACTCCAGCTTTCCCACTGGAAACCTCTTTTAAAAGTGGGGGTTACATTTCCCCTTTTCCAGACAGAGTGATCTACACCAGACTGCTCTGATTTCTCAAATATTAAGGATAATGGCTCAGCAACTACAGTATCACAGTATTATCAAGGTTGGAAGAGACCTCATAGATCATCAAGTCCAACCTGTCACCACAGAGCTCAAGGCTAGACCATGGCACCAAGTGCCACGTCCAATCGTGCCTTGAACAGCTCCA
>VXBP01007533.1:773360-809403 GCA_013400115.1 Rhinopomastus cyanomelas
ATGAAGGAGGTGGAGCACCTCCCTTATGAGGAGAGGTTGAGGGAGCTGGGTCTCTTTAGCTTGGAAAAGAGGAGACTGAGGGGTGACCTCATTAATGTCTATAAATATTTGAGGGGTGGGTGTCAGGAGGATGGAGCCAGGCTATTCTCGGTGTCATCTAGTGATAGAATGAGGGGCAATGGTTGTAAACTGGAACAGAGGAGGTTCCTAATGATTCTGTGATTCTGTAATCCATGCTTTGGGTTTACCACTGAAAATGCCAGAGAACACAGGGTAGATAAGTATCTTTGAATAGCCATTGAGGGGAAAGCAGCACAGCAAATTATTTCCTAGGATGTAATTTGTATGAAACATCAGTAAAATGATTACAATGCAAAGAGATGTTTCTAAGAAAGGTAATTCTCAAAGCAGCTAAGCTTATGGGGCAGAGGTGTTAAAAGCTGTGGTGACACTGGCTACCACTGTGGAGTCATCTGTAATAGTGAAAGAAGAGGAGGGGATAGAATCATAGAATGATAGAATCACTATGGATTGGAAGGGACCTCGAAAGGTCATCTAGTTCAGTCCCCCTGCAACAGCAGGATCACCTAGACCAAGTCACACAGAAACACATCCAGGGGGGTCTTGAACATCTCCAGTGAAGGAGACTCCATAGCCACCCTGGGCAACCTGTTCCAGCGCTCTGTCACCCTCACTGTGAAGAAGTTCCTCCTCAGGTTGATACTATGCAGAAAGCACAGTGGTTTTCAGTCAAGATGCATTCACCTACCTACTGAGAAGTGTGCTGGGATACTCACTGACCACAGGCAGTCAGGAGCCAAGAAGACTCCTCCACCATGAGCAGAACACCTTAGTTCTGCCAAGCAATGGAGTCATTTCAGACCAGGTTAGATGGGCAACCTGATTTAGCTGGAGACAGCCCTGCTCCTTGAAGGGTGGGGCTGAACTAGATGGTCTTTGAAGGTCCCTTTCAATCCTACACATTCTATGATCCTAACACTTATTAGTAACTGACAGAGACAGCATCACTTGCTAACTCACCAGCTGAAAGTGCACAAGGCACAAGAGTGCCCAAGTGCAGACAGGCTGGCAGGCAATCTTTCACTGTAGGTATTCTGTTTGTTATCTCCTCTTTAAACAGGTTCTCTACCTTCCACAGGATAACAAAACTTGAAGCCGTAAAGTACTTAGGAAGATAAACTTGATAGTGAAACTCTACTGGTAATGATTCACGTAGCACAGATACTATNACTGGGGCAAGAGAGTCATCACTCACCTCAGCCTTCTCTGTATTTTGGCTTACTCATTTCCTTTCAAAGAGGGCCCACATTTCTGCTCACAATGGAGCATATCTTCTTTTGACACAAAGGCTCAAAGAGCAAATATTCTCCAAGTCCAACCGCAGCCACAGGCTGCTGCCTCCCCAGGAACCCTGAGAGTTAACCATGGAGAGAGATTTCTGCTCTGACTGGCCTCAGAGTGTGTTCTCTGCTTTTAACTTCACAGGGTGCTCTGGCTGAACCAGGCTCTTGAAATTAGCCTTCCATCACATATGCAGAATCAACCTTGAAGCTAATCACAATCCTTATTTAAAATACACTGACAAAAATCACATGGTTCCTCATTTCCAGTCCAAAACTGACTTCAGCTTTCAGTTACTGAAGAGTATGGTGCATGTACCTACCCTCTTAGGCAAAAACATGTGGTGCAACAAGTGCAAATCAACACTGGGAAACAATGGTCCCTCCTGGGTGGAAGAAGTGAAAGAAGGTGGATCAGCTGGCATCAGGAGATATGAATTACACTTCCCACACCAGCTTGGAGGAATGCAGCCCTGAGTTGGTGTTGAAAATTAATCTTCCGCGATTGAAATGTGAAGGAGAGAGACAACAGCATAGCTGCCTTAAATGTGAAATTGTAGAGAGTTTATGACAAATAGCATCACAAGCCTTCCTCCTCAATTAAACCATAACTATTCCACAAAAGATCCTCCCCTTTGTCCACTGCTATATGATCAACAAAATGTCACCTTAGTGAAGGAAAAATAGTTGTACTTCTGTCCATAATTTTCTTATCCCACTATGGAAGAATCCTGGTGGACAGCAGGATGACCATGAGCCAGCAATGTGCTCTTGTGGCCAAGAAGGCCAACAGCATCCTGGGGTGGATCAGAAGGCGGATGGTTAGCAGATCGAGAGATTCTTGTCCCCCTCTGCTCTGCCCTGGTGAGACCACATCTGGACTACTGTGTCCAGTTCTGGGCTCTTCAGTTCAAGAGGGATGTGGAGCTGCTGGAGAGAGTCCAGCGTAGGGCATCGAGGATGATGAAGGAGGTGGAGCACCTCCCTTATGAGGAGAGGTTGAGGGAGCTGGGTCTCTTTAGCTTGGAAAAGAGGAGACTGAGGGGTGACCTCATTAATGTCTATAAATATTTGAGGGGTGGGTGTCAGGAGGATGGAGCCAGGCTATTCTCGGTGTCATCTAGTGATAGAATGAGGGGCAATGGTTGTAAACTGGAACAGAGGAGGTTCCTAATGATTCTGTGATTCTGTAATCCATGCTTTGGGTTTACCACTGAAAATGCCAGAGAACACAGGGTAGATAAGTATCTTTGAATAGCCATTGAGGGGAAAGCAGCACAGCAAATTATTTCCTAGGATGTAATTTGTATGAAACATCAGTAAAATGATTACAATGCAAAGAGATGTTTCTAAGAAAGGTAATTCTCAAAGCAGCTAAGCTTATGGGGCAGAGGTGTTAAAAGCTGTGGTGACACTGGCTACCACTGTGGAGTCATCTGTAATAGTGAAAGAAGAGGAGGGGATAGAATCATAGAATGATAGAATCACTATGGATTGGAAGGGACCTCGAAAGGTCATCTAGTTCAGTCCCCCTGCAACAGCAGGATCACCTAGACCAAGTCACACAGAAACACATCCAGGGGGGTCTTGAACATCTCCAGTGAAGGAGACTCCATAGCCACCCTGGGCAACCTGTTCCAGCGCTCTGTCACCCTCACTGTGAAGAAGTTCCTCCTCAGGTTGATACTATGCAGAAAGCACAGTGGTTTTCAGTCAAGATGCATTCACCTACCTACTGAGAAGTGTGCTGGGATACTCACTGACCACAGGCAGTCAGGAGCCAAGAAGACTCCTCCACCATGAGCAGAACACCTTAGTTCTGCCAAGCAATGGAGTCATTTCAGACCAGGTTAGATGGGCAACCTGATTTAGCTGGAGACAGCCCTGCTCCTTGAAGGGTGGGGCTGAACTAGATGGTCTTTGAAGGTCCCTTTCAATCCTACACATTCTATGATCCTAACACTTATTAGTAACTGACAGAGACAGCATCACTTGCTAACTCACCAGCTGAAAGTGCACAAGGCACAAGAGTGCCCAAGTGCAGACAGGCTGGCAGGCAATCTTTCACTGTAGGTATTCTGTTTGTTATCTCCTCTTTAAACAGGTTCTCCACCTCCCACAGGATAACAAAACTTGAAGCCGTAAAGTACTTAGGAAGATAAACTTGATAGTGAAACTCTACTGGTAATGATTCACGTAGCACAGATACTATAAGGTACTTCCCAGATGAGAACCATGCACTGTCTCTTAAGCTTATCCAGGCAAAGAAATTCATTTATTTCAGAAGAAATAAACCCGGTGCTTAATTCGTGACGTTAATTCCCACTGTCAACGTATAATTAGTGGCAAGTAAAGAAAACCTATAAAAGTAGGTTATGCTTCACTCCTATCAGAACTTACTGTGAGACACACACTAGGATTCAGCTTGCAGGAGGACACTCCCCCAGCCTGCACACCAAAGTGCTGACTTTCACAGCTAAGATTACAGAAGTCCTTTACAAGCCTCTTGAGTAACTACATAATCAACAAGAGATAGCCAGAGAAGAGGAGAATGGGGAACATCTCCCTTCAGACATCACCTCTCAGCTGTCTCTTGGCCTTCCGACAGCCATAGCTCCTCCTTTGCAATCATCACAGTTAGTTGGTAAGGACTTGCCAGGAGACAGAAAAGGCAATAGTAACGTGAGAAATGAGGCAGCAAATTCCCAAAGAAACTCATGTTCCACTTGTTCAGAGGAAGATTTTTCTCCTATTGCAACAGCCTTTGCAAATGTCCTCTTTCAAAGAGAGGCTACTTGCTCCCTATTGGAGGCAAAGATACAGTGATGCATTTGAACAAATCCCCCAAAGCTCACAAAATCCAAGTATCTACAGTTCACTCCCTTTCTTTTCTCCTTCGCTGCTGTCCTACTCCCTGCTCCAAACAATACCCACAACTGCTGGCCAGTTATACATGCCATGTTGTAAGTACATGCCATGTCCTCAGTATATCACTGTGGCATGGAACCAGCCAAGATTCAGTCCGAAAGCAGAGTTGCCATGAACACCTCAAATGCCCGGGTTTGCCACACTTTCTGGTACCGAGCTGAACCAGAGCAAGCCAAGGCTCCTCCATTCAGGTCCCAGCACGCACTGCAACCAGACCACCAGGAATCAGCTCTAGCTGCAATAATCTTGCCCAAGCTGTATGCTCACCCTGTGGCAGATGGGGTTTCCCAAACCTGGGGGATAAAAATCTGATGTCTGCTAAAAGTCAGGGAATGCCAAAGGCAGAATCCTACTTCCTTCATCTTCGTCCAATCTTTGCAATGCTTATAGGCCTTCTATGCCCCAATTCCTGCAATACTGGAGCATCTTGCAGTCTGGACACACCTCTCTTGATACAAGTCCTACACAAGGTAAAATGTCATCTCCACAGATTGGAAAAGTGAGACAAACATTTAGTGACTTGGGTCATGATGGTGGAAGCAGATTCTGGAGCCAAGAGCTTACCTGTTTCTCTGCACATAACTGTGGTATGAGCAATCTACATGTTCCAGAAGCCTGTCAGTATAGTACAGTTTAGAAGGACATATATCTGTACAACCAACAGCTGGCACAATTTACACCTGTTCGTAGAAGCTTTTTATCATCTAGTCCATTAAAAATGCACTAGGGCAACATTAGGCACCCAAGGGATGTAGAGAGACAGGAAAAACAATGCTGAAACTGAAGCAGATTTCCTCTCTCCACCTATCTGTTCAGACTCTTAAACAACAATAATCATCATCTGAGTGCCCTTGCTCAACAATTCAGCCTCTCAGTGATTAGGGCATTACAACAGCCCATCCTCACACCTGCACCTCTTCACCAAGAAACCCAACAGAGCTAGATACTTCCTGTGACCTACATAATGGTCCAGAAAGTTCTCTTTCCTCAGAGTTTTCTCTCATTACTCTAAAAGTAGGGAGAACATTTTCGCACTGTTTAGTAAGAGAGGGATAGAGCCCATAGCCAGCACCTTGACACATGCATTTCTCCTTGTGTATCCTCCCATGGACTAACACTGCTGTATCACATGTGCACAGCATCTGTCAGTCATCCAAATATACCATTACATGATCCTCCCTACACACCACAAACTCCCAGTAAACTTCCAATAAACCTTTCAGGTTGCAGCCAAGGCAGTACAGAACTGCTTGCCTTTGTTTCCTTCAACTACAGCATCGCTGAAGAACGCACACAAATGTTTCCGAAGTATCGCCCATACAGAAAGTCCAATTTAAAAAACAGAGCTCATTCATGAGGTCTTATTGTCAAAGCTTATAAAGACCTTTCAGGAAACTCTAAAGCAAACCCTCAAGCAAGGGCTACATCCTGACAAGATTTTGGCTTCCAAGTCCCTGGCATTTGGCACAGCTCGAATGCATTTTGAAAACGTGGCTCTTCTCAGCAGCTTCTGCCATTCAGTAACCTCTTCTCACACACAGTTATGTTCAACCAAGGCCTGATCAGCACTATACAACTTGAAACAATAGCAGAGCATGGGCATGGAAGGAAACGGCTATTACTGCAGTTGGTGACACTTCTGGGAAGTCACCAGAAACCAATCCGCAAGGACACCATATAACGTACGGCTTCTCTTTGAAACACCCGGTTTAACTGGTGTCAAGGCTAAGGCTTGAAGGCAGACCTCTGGTGATATTTTCCACCTGAAATAAACTGATACCATCGACAGCCACAAAAAAATGCTTATGAAGAACTGCGCTAGATGACATCACATAAAATAAATGGGTTCCTAGCACAGGTCTAAACAAGAACAGCTTCTCAGCTACCTACTGTTTGTCCTTCTCCTAGAGGCTCTCTACGCAGCCACTAAACACAGCCAATATTTTATTTTAAGAGAACACTGATGTCACATAAGACAGGGACAAACAAAAATTGAAAGGTATTTCCACGCATTCCACATTCAGTGCCTAGTTGTTGTTTGGAGAGCTACAACCCTTACCCTCCACAGGCACAACTGCATTGGTTTACATTTAAAAAAATAAATAAATTTGAAAATCCTTGATTGAATCACGAATTACCACAGAAAACCTTTAACTTTTATTTATTTATTTACCACAGGCTGCCGCTGACCTGTATTTGAGAGGCTATTTTTTCAGGCTGCATAGTAAATTAAATTCTTCAGCCTTTTCAACTTGTGGCCTTTCTGAGGAGACTGCCAAGAGCCGTAGCAATTAGGGCTCAGTGCAACGGTAGCTTGCTTTCAGAAGGAGCTTTCATACGGAACCAGTGGGGGTCTGAAAGGGAGACTTATTTATTTAATGTTGTAAAACCCAGAATGAAAAAAACCCAGATTTTATTTTGTGAGCACATTTTGGGTTTGCTCTACTTGAAATATCAAGTGAGCAATGGATTCCTACACCCTAATCTCACCACAGGCAGCAGTAAGAAATAAAAGCAAGTCTACTGAAACCAATGATGGTGTGCAGGCAGGGAGAGATCCAAGTCCCCTGCTTGGTTAGAAGCTGGAGGCCTTCATCTTGTACTGGGCTAATTGGCTGGCATTCTTAATAATGAGTCCACAAAGTGGCTTAAAAACTTGGGTTTTAATGCACTGGAGGGAGGAGGGAAGTAGTGATGGGTGTGAAAAGCAGTTTCTCAAAGCTAAATTGATAACAGCTCCCTGTGCAATTAAAAACCTGCACAGCTGAACAGCTGCCTTTGGAAAGCACTATCTGCACCACTTATTGGGTTGCTTTATCAAGGGAGAGAAAATATCCAAGGACATGAACATAATTTCATGGACATTTCATCAACACATCAAACCTATGGTGCATTTTATCATATCAGGATTTATTTTTGCCCTCCCTTTTACAGGCAGGGGAAGAAAAGAAATAAATGAAAGAGCTGCACTTTCTGTTTCTTCCTTATCAAGGGAGGAAAACCGCAACGGCTCAAATATTGTACTAAGGCAACTGATGCGTTTTCTAATCTTAAGGCATGCTTGTATAAAGTCTCTGAAGTCCTGTGAAGAGGGCTGGGAAGAAGACAGGTTTAACACAAATGTGAGCTCACATACAAGGAAGAAATGTTGCAGGGAAAACATCTCAGTAGTTTAATCCTTTAAAAAGCCAGTGCACACTCTGGCCAACAGTACAGCCACAGAGACCTTTTGCCCTCTGTCACCTCTGGCTTACTGCTACTGATCACAGACCTCACCATTGCTGATGGGGTATGAGATGGAGAGGGAAAATCTGCCCCAAGCAACCATCAGAGGTGCCTGACAATCACTAATTAGCTTACTCAGATCTGTGCCTGCTGAATGTACGCAGGGATGCTACAGCTTGTGGTGGCACCAGGACGTTACTCTGCATGAGGCTGCAAGAACAGGAGTGCTTTACCATGTCAGCAACATTATTTGTGTTAATGAAATGTAATGAAAAACAAAACCTGTGCAGGAAAAGCAGACACTTTTAGACCCATTTCTGAATTGACTTTGTTTCAATCCCAGACTTTCAGTACCTTCCAGCTACGTTTGAATTGAATTATCAGTGACCTGACCAGGTCTATTCTGTGGAAGGCTCAGATACACTTCAGAGAAAAATGCTGCTAAGAATTTCAAAAGGAAAATTCATGAGATTTTTATTCCTTTCACAAAATCAGATCAAAAAACCTGCAGCTTACACCAATTGATCACATATTTTGGACAATTATTTTTAAAACTGCATTTGACTCAGCAAACAGTTTGATGGGGAAACTGGAAACACAGTTGGCCCTTTTTTTGTGCTCAAGTGACTCAGGAACATCGTAAGTCCCAATATCACTAAAGCATTTGACAACTCTTGACTGGTAGCATAGCCCATATTTAGAGACATTAATAACTCAGCTGTCATCTTCAGGATCTAAATAAATTGATCAGCTGTAGGCAAAGATAACAAGAAGCACACACGGAAATGGAGTCTTGATTCTCATTGCTAACAGGATGGTTCCACAAGGGGCACAGGTGCCTTTATGATACGCTACAGAAATAACCTTGGTTGATGCAGTAATGTCTTTTGTTACAGGCTCAGAAATAGCCTCAGAAATAACATAACTGTGTTATTTCATGTAAGCAAGTATGATTAATCCAAGCAAAAATTCCAAATCCATCGGGGGAGAAGGCTGTTTATTTATTCAGTTGTGTAGTGTAGGAGGCCTCAGTGTGTAACAGAGGTTTTTAGGTATAACAGCAACACTAAGAAAAAACACTTCAGATGTCTGCAGACCTCCAGTCTGAATACACCCAGGATGAAACTGTGCTCCCCAGCAGCAATTATGAACCTTCACCAGAGTGCCCGAGTAAGGAGGACAACACTAGACACCCTTCACAGATGGCTGAGAGGGAGTGAGGAGTGTGCTTTCAGACTCCTGACTCATTGGGTAGCTGTTTACCTATGTTAAATATACAGATTTTTTGAACATTCTCAAAGGCTTTATAATGGAGTTTCAGAAGGTTAAAAATCCTGGGGTTTGTCTCAAATACCTTCAAAATGAAAGCAGGATGAACTCAGGCTGCCCACCCACCCTCACCCATGTTTCTCAGGGCTGGCAGCACATCATCTCTTTAATAGTTGTCCTCAATTATTGCAGAAAAGCTCCAGTAGCAAGAGGTGCAAGTTGCTTTGCAGACTTCCTGATGCGTCTAAATCACACATAGCTGCTCTAGTTGATGCCAGGCTGCACTGAATATAAAATGCTGCCATGCCTTTAATTGGGCTACTAAGTGCAACTGATTGTAAATAACTATAGTGTGGTCCTCAGGGATGTTATTAGTAGCCACAGGCATGAAGACCCAGCAGACCACATTAATCACAGTTCATAATTCTGCAGCTCACAGGTATTTAACCAGGGATGTGTTTGGTTCAGCTGTGTCTTCAGCATTTGGTGGTGGTAGAGATAAAAAGCTTCCAATTCCCCACACAGTGTTTAATACTGCACTCTATTAATGCATTGGCCATTTGACTGTGCAACTAAAGCATCACCAGAACTACAGCACTCTCTCTCTAGTAAAAGAACTGATAAACACAAGATAGATTGTATGTTAGATAAACTCCAAGGTACGTGTGATGCAGTAAGTACTTGCTAATTCCAAGCCAGTGTTGAAATTCTCTTGCTTATTCTTAGCTTCACATAAGAAGATTCTGAATTCTGGGCTGTTTCATACATCTATTTCAAAAAAATTTTACTAGTGCATAATTTCTAGAAAAAAACCTTTCTCATCCTAAGCTACCAAGGTTAAGGCAAGTAAGATGTCCTCCACCTTTACTGCTGTTGTTACTGGAGTAATTAATCTTCTAATATTCGTAAGTCATAATGTGATTCGATTAGCACATTTAAGAAGTGCTAGGAGATGATCTTTTATCATGGCAACAATGGTTTATGGTAGTTATCTGTTGTTAATTAGCTTGCAAGCCTTACTCTCTCTGCTGGAGATGCCCAGAGATGATTCTTACACACACAGATCTTTTACACGTGCACAACCCGGACTGTGCACGTAGGCATATCACTGCCACCCACATGGAAATAAAATGCCCTGAATATTCAAGTTGCATTTAAAATGGAACTGTTCTGGCAAGAAACAATCTGTACCCCGATCTGAGCTGAAACATGTTAGCAGGAGACTGCAATAGCCAGATCCAGGCTTTTGATTTACTTGTAAAACAGCATTTGCTGAAGTACTACTCTACCTCAGCACAGAACACCCCTTAGTTCAGAATGTGCCTAACAGGAAGTGGCAAAACAGGTCAGGCAATATTATTACCCTAAAGTTCTACTACTAGTGTTTAGAAAATATTTTTTAAAACCTAAAATCCCAAGGAAGCCCTGTTCAGATGTATAACTGGAATTTACTGTAGAATTTTACTGTAGTTGTGTGTATTCATAAAGGAATATGTTTAACAGGGCGAACTGTTGCTCCATCTTCCTCTTCCCAAGACAGAACTAGATTCCTTTGCCCATTCCACTCAGAAAACAAAGCTTTTAAATATTACTAAATCTCTGTAAATATACAGAAAGCTGGAGCTAGAGAGAGGCCACTTATCTATCCGAAACCATTGCACACAGGGGAAGGAGGGAAATTCAGCAGTTACATTTCTGTTTGGCAGCAGCTGTTCAGCCAAAGCAGCGAGTGCGCGGCTCTCAAGGAGAGGCAGCCCGTGCTGCTGCTTGCACAGCAGGGAACATGGAAATCTGTGGAAGGACTAGGCTTCATCGGTTCTGCCGCTCGTGTTTTGGTTTTCAGACCAGGCATTAATCTCGGGTCCCACTTTCATTAGTACCAATAATCCAGTGAACACAGTGACAAAACAGCAGCCAGTCACCTGCTTCAGTGGATCCAATTCTTAGACATCTCATCAGGCACAGGAAATTCAATACAGTACGTTTTTCAAACAAGTCTTATGAGCAGAGATTCAAAAAAGGCACTTTAGAGCTAACTCCTGCTGGCATAAAGGGAAGCAGGATTTCAGCCAGTGTGCCAAGACCCTCCATTGTTCAGCTGGGAGTACACAGCCTGTCTCCAAAGCCCTAACCCTCATATCTGTGCCTGTGAAAAGGAACATTCCACTGAAGTACACCTGTCAGCACAGCTGCTAGGAGTCAGAAACTGTGGATCACCCAACACAGCAGATTGGAACCTGAATCTTCCACTGCAGACACAAAGAATCGGTAGAGCCAGCTACACAGCTGCAGTATCTGACATCCTAAGTGAACAAAGAGATGAACACCTGGTTCCATCCAGCAGCGTACAAGAAAGCAACACAGCTGGAAGAGCTTTCTGAAAGAAACCCACTGCTTTTCATTGCTCAAGCTAAAACCTGAAGTCATGAAGGAAATCAGCACAATGTATTCCAAGCTGGACAGTATGCAGTACTGCTATCAGCTCTGCACTAATTCTTCAAAGTCCTGAGGACTCAGACCAAGGTTTGGCATACTGCAGCGCAACACGGAATCACCATCACCCCTTACTTTGCCAGAGAACAAACTGACAGAGGAGTGAAAAATGCTCAGAATGACACATCAACAGCCACAAACGCAGGAGATGACAGTTCTTGAGTTGCTCGATCAACTAGAAAGGAAATAACAAAGAAAACTGGCCAAAATTAGAAGAGTCATGCTGTAACATGATGAATCCTCAGCCCATTTAAACTCCACTACACTCCAGTTACGTTTTGACTCAACCTACAAGGCGTCGCTTTCAGCAGCACACCTCTGTCCTAAACCTGAAGTCAGCAACTTCATGGCAGCAACATTTCATGCTTTTGTATTCAACAGCCATCACAACACAAAAAGCCTGGACTTCAAGTTCACAGCTCTGTGAAACCTCCATAGGAAATTATCACTGGTTTTGTTAGCAAGCATCTGGTGTAGGCCACAAAATAGAGAACAACAGAACTCACATGGTGCATGGAACATCACCAGCACAGATGAATGATCTTTAATAAACTTGTCGAAGTCCTCATCAGTCAGGTGATAAACTACATTTTCTTCATCTGCCCAGGGAGTCTCTGGAGCCTGTGGCTGAGGTGCTTGTGGGCTACAAGACAAACAGACAGAGTTTAACAGCAGCTCTCCGGTGCTAACTAGTCATTTCAGCAAGTCAGACTGCAAGAACTACTTTGTGCAGATGTCTGCATATGTGTAACATCAACTTAACAGCTTCCATAAATTACATCTACTCAGAACTCATAAACACTGAAACTCAGTTAAAACCAGAGAAGGAATTAAAAAATCCACAAGAAGCTCATGAGGACTGAACAGCAAGTCAGGGGATGGAGTGAGGAGACAGCTAGACTGCTTGCTTATTGCATTACAGAAATCAGATGCCTTTTGCATTACTTTTTCACCCTCCTCAGCAGGATGCTCCCTTTCTCTAAGCACTCCCACTTTGTAGTTCACAGGAGTACTGCAAACGAAAGAAAAAAGGTATTGAGCGGAATCAGCCAAGCTAACCAGTCACCTGGAATTCCGATGGCATGACTAGGGCTGACAGAAAGGAGGAGGTGCAGTGCTGCCACCATGGACAAGCTACACAGACCATATTCCCTGGAACCCCAGGAGAGACAACTCTGTGACCTGGAGCAGCCCTGCCCTGTCCTCACTCAGCAGTGTTCTGCTGACTTCACTATAATTGCACATGAGTTTAACCATCTTTGATGGATCGGAGCCAGACAGACTGCTCAAAGACACAGAGCAAATTAGGAAATTGAATCCAAGCTCCTCTGGCCGAGTTCAGTGCTCATCATTCCGCTAAGCAATTGTTCTTGGCTTTTATTAATGTAGATTTAAAAGACAATTTGGCAGATGTGAACAAAACTCTGCTAATTGACATTTTATTTATTAAAGCAGTGTTTGCACAAAGGACACCCAAACATGAGAACATCTGGAGCCAGACCTTGAAGATACTTTGGCCTTGCCAGCTGTAGCAATTAACTCCAAATACCCCTCAAGTTCCCCAAATACCCAAACACCCCCTCAAGTTCCCCAAACACCCCTCAAGTTCCCCAAACTCTTTGGCACAGTACAGCCCTGGATGTGACCCCATCTGCAGTAAAAGAAGATTTACAATTTTTGATTAAAATGTATTGAAGTGTCAGCTGCCTGGAACAAGGAATGGCCAACAGATAACTCATTATCCTGCCTTGAATT
This sequence comes from Rhinopomastus cyanomelas, assembly GCA_013400115.1. NCBI lineage: Eukaryota > Metazoa > Chordata > Aves > Bucerotiformes > Rhinopomastidae > Rhinopomastus > Rhinopomastus cyanomelas. Next base: position 786,392 of record VXBP01007533.1, read on the forward strand.
TTTCTAGGCTACAAGCCTAGTTTGATAGAATAAGCAGCAGAGATAAACGGATTCAGATAGCAAATTCTGTTGATGTAAGCAATGGGTATGATCTAAGACTATTAAGAACACCTCTGCTGCCGCTTATGTGATAAATGAACCAAGGAAAAAGCATCAAAGCAACCAGCTGAGAGAGAAAACAGGCAGGTCTAAATCCATAAGAGTATACTCTTAAAAATTCGCAGAAAATAACTTTGCTTGTTATAATCACAGAATTATTAGGGAATAGAAGGGACCTGGAAAGATCATCTAGTTCAATCCCCCTGAAACAGCAGAATCACCTAGACCAAGTCACACAGGAACACATCCAGGCAGGTTTTAAACGTCTCCAGAGAAGGAGACTCCACAACCTCCCTGGGCAGCCCGTTCCAATGCTCCGTCACCCTCACTGGGAAGAGTATTTGTATGAACCATCCTATGTTCCAGCTTGCACCCATTGCCCTTTGTCCTATTACGAGATGACACTGAGCGAACCCTAGCTCCATCCTCCTGACACCCACCCTTGACATACTCATAGACATTAATGACGTCACCCCTCGGTCTCCTCTTTTCCAAGCTAAAGAGAGCCAGCTCCCTCCGTCTCTACTCAGAAGGAAGGTGTCCTATTTCTTCATCTTTTTTGTAGCTCTGCACTCTACACCCTCCAGCAGCTCTGCGTCCTTGAGCTCCTACCTTGAGCTCCTTTACCTGCCAGTGCCCTGTCCCATGGGATTTCCCCTAGCAATTGCTTGAAAAGGCCAAAGTTTGCCCTCCTGATGTCCAGGCTTGTGATTCTGCTAGGTGTTCTGTTCCTACCATACAAGACCCTGAACTCCACCATCTCATGGTCACTGCAAACAAGGCTGCCCTCAACTTTCACTGCTTTTGTTGCCAAAGCTTTTAGAGAGCAATAATCTGCAGGTATCCTGGCAGAGGGAAGACTTTACAGGACACACCATGACATTGAATGAATCGGGATAGGGAATTGGGTTGAGTAAGCAGAGCACGGACCGAGTGGCTACAGAGCACTGGAAGAATGCTACGTTTAGCAGGGTCTGGCATGACCTATTTCAGTAAGAAATCAGTACAGCAGGGCACAGGCTGTTTATTCAAATGGCCCAATTTAAAAGGCTGTGCATGCTAATAAGCCTGAACAGGAGCTGGTAAGAGGCACCTCAAGGCCTGGAGGAAACAACAAGCAAAGTCTAAAACATCATTTAAAGAGGAGACAAGACACAGCCAATGCCTGAAAACCAAAAATAGGATGACAGAAGTGAAGTCTGAAAGAGTTACCAAGAGCTAATTCAATTAAGAACAGAAAACAAGTTCTGGATTTAATTGAGTAGCTGGTGTGAAGGCAAGACCCAAGAGGAGTCCATAAAAACAGCAAGATAAACTAAGCAGCTACTGAAGGCAGGAAGAAACTATCTGGAAAGCAGTCTGGCTTGACTACCAACCAGCCTGATAAAGCTGTGTATCAGATTTAAGGGAAAAAAAAAGGGGGGGGGGAGGGCATGTAAAAAAGAGAGCATCTTGTGGTAACACTGCTGCACGCTGCACGTTGGAATAAGGCTGTACAGGTTTCTCTCTATCGCCTCATTCAAATATCTGAAACTCCATAAGACAGTAGGCAGCACCTAACAGGTAGATAAGAGAGGTTAAGTGTCCATGAGACTGATGCATTAGCACACTCAAGCATAAAAGAGAAGCACATTCAACAGGTAGTAAAAGAAAAGAAAAAAGAAAAGAAAAAGGGTGTTAGTGCCCTCTGAGAAGGAAGAAGATGGAAAAGATCCTCTCAGTAATTTAAATAATTCTCACCTTCATTGTGCTATATTGTGCCCTCCCCTCCAAATTAGCACAGATCAACCACTTTTAGCACTTCAGCACTTTATCAGTAACAATTAGAGAGGAAAAAACAGCAGAGTGAGAGGGAAGACAAACCAGTTGCTTTCCTGCAATGTGTGTCTAGTGTGCATTAAAAGTACCTTATTTTGTATAGCTCAATGTCTCCTGCACTCTCTTTCAAGAATCTATGGTGACAGCACACGCACAGTACAAAACCACAGTCCTCACCAGGTACACCTGGGCAGTGCCGTGCTCCTGCTCTGCAGAGCAATGTCCTGAGTCAGAGAAACATTCTGACACCGTTTTATTATTATATTATTATGAAATCACCCTGCAACTACCTAATTACATTCCTTGACTTTCCTAAAGCCCTTGCCATATTACTGGCCTACTTGTACCGCAGATTCCCCACAGCACTTAGCGTTACGCGTGTCGCAGACTTGCCCCACATACTGCTTTCATTGCAACACCAACTACTAACAAAATTGAAGTATGCTTTATTTCTCAATGTGGTTTCCTTAAAAACTTGTATTTACTCTGTAAAACAGGCAAGACAGCTACTGCTCAGACCATCATCTGGGAAGCCTATGAGCATGCAGTAGCACTAAGTGAGGACAAACATCTGTCTTTAGCTCTGGACTGAAAATACCAGGCAAAGCCTACAGTGGCTTGTTAGCAGAGATTATCACTGAGAAGAGCTTGCATCTGTTCTGATTTGCCTCCAGTAGCCGTGCTCACTTGCTGTCACAGCACTGATAGAAAGGCACTGAGTATTACAGGGATTATCTGGATATTATGTGGGCAGACACAGGAAAAACCCACCCCAAACATCTCATGTTTCCCATCTGGTAGTCAAGAGATAACCACATCCTTGCAAAACTGAAAATCACAATCAAGTTCAGGTGATGGAGTCATATCCTTGCTCTAACTGCTGGAGTTGCCATCTTGCTCATTCATATCTGAAGGACCAAACAAGGCTTAAAGATTATGGCTGAATTCCTCCTCTCTGATCCACCAGGCAGTACCTGCCTGCAGTATTTGTATGTCCTGAGGCTAATGGGCATGCTGCCTTAATTTCACTCATGGGTTCCCCATTCTAAAGCATCCAGTCTACCACCGCTGAAGACTCTGGGCTACCTGGATGTCCCACACACATGAACCCAGCACAGCCCCACTGCTACAGTAAATCCCATTTACTGTAAGCAATTTTGCTGAGCCATAGTACCACAAGAACTCATAATTGTCTGTTAATTCATTCTGTCTTCATGTCCTTTCGTAAGCTCCACTTCACAGAATCACAGAATGATCATGGCTGGAAAGAACCTCCTAGATGACCCTGTCAAATCATACCCACAACAACGAAGAACCTAAATACCTGATGGATCGACAAACACAAACTAACCCCCTACATGTTGTGAAGCATGTCTTGACCCTATAGCAGGGCATGAAGCACCATATCTACACATTTCTTAAATACCTCCAGGGATGGTGACTCTACCACCTCCCTGGGAAGGCTGTTCCAGTGCCCAACCACTCTGTAAAGAATTTCTTCCTAATATCCAATGCAAACCTCCCCTGCCTCAACTTCAGACCATTTCCCCTGGTTTTGTCATCAATTACTAAAAACAAGAGGCCAACACCCACCTCTCTACAACCTCTTGTCAGGTAGAGGGCAATGAGGTCCCTCCTCTTCCCCAAACTAAACCTGCCCAGCTCCCTCAGCCTCTCCTCATACGATTGGTTCTCCAAACTCCTCATGAGCTTGGAAGCTCTCCTCTGGACATGTTTCAGCATCTCAATGTCTTTCCTGTAATGAGGGGCCCAGAACTGAGCCCAGTGCTTGAGGTGAGGCCTCAACAAGGGCTGAGTACAAGGGCAGAATAAGTTCCCTTCTCCTGCTGACCACGCTATTTCTGATCCAGGCCAGGATCCTGTTGGCCTTCTTGGCCACCTGGGCACACTGCTGGCTCCTGTTCAGCCAGCTGTCTTCCAGTAACTCCAAGTCTTTTTCTGCTGGGCAGCTTTCGAGCCACTCATCCCCAAGTCTGTAGCTACAGATTATTTCCATGGCTACAACAAACACAACACAATGCCCAAGCACCAGGGCACTTCTCCATTAGCAGACTATCTCAACTGTCTCCAGCTGCTCTATCAGCTTCACCAACACTGTTCTGATTTGCACCAGCTGCAGAGCATGCAGACACACACACACACACACAACTTCTCACACTTGTTCTGCCTCTCTCTCAATGGCTCTTCCATAGGCTCATTCAGCTCCCAAAATATTCGTTACTGCAAATAGCTCTCTCTAGGTAGAACAAGATGCTTCCAATACCACTTCACATCACGACAGGAAACACAGACTTGTCTAAATGACTAGCAAGCCAGGCTACCTTGATCTCCACTTTGTCTCTGCGAGACACTTTAAAGGTTCCAGCTAAAGGCCGAAGAACCAACAAGAGTCATGCCTTGGAATACATTTTTAATACAACAATCAGAGTCAGACCTTTTGCAGGGTATTACGTCAGGCACTCAGATCACTGGACATTTAAGTCAGCAATTTGAACAAAGCCGGGATCTGCGTATCTGCATTTAGTTTTGTTCACAGATGGTCTCCTATCACAGGCAAAACTGAACTGTGAAAGGCAAGGCATGCACGCTAAAAACCCAACATTGGGCAGTCTCCCTGTCCTAGTTGAGCCAATCTCAGCGGGATAGTTGTTTGCTCTTCTGAGCAGAGAGAAGGAGGAAGACATGGCTGTTCCTAAACCGTTACATTCTGTAAATAAAGAAAAGCACATAGCAGGTGGAGCGCACGAAGCTCAATGCCTTACTTTCTCAGCCACTCCGCTATATCTGCTGCCGTAGCACCGTAATTCTCAAAATGGAACAGGAACTTTCCTTTCCTGTTGAAGCAACAAAAGAAGGTTTAGTCCTCACATTGGAAGATAAAAACATGCAATTCCATTTGAGTGTATGATTTCTGAAGTAGTAGCAAAGCACAACTGACTCAAAATAGCAGATTGTAGGATATCCCCGGACATTGTATTCTTCCTTTATCCTTTCAAATTCCGCAGAATAAACATTCATCCCCGCAAGAACCTGAAAAAACAGAGCATAACGGTATTGGTTCTTATAATGCAGTGAGAACATTACAACTGGTTTTTAATGAGTGAAGTAAAATCAGCTAAGCTCTGGGCAGATCCTGATTTCATTCTCATGGCTGTAATGCAAGGGATGCAAGGGAATCCCTATAAAAGGCAGCAAAGTTTTTCTGATTTTATGCAAGGGGAAATAAACCAGTATTTGAGGCTAGTCCCCAGTAAGCACATACCATACAACATTTCATTTCCTCCTTCGTCTGTTAAAAGCCTCCATTTCTTTTTATTTACCAAGTAACAGCAACACCTAAGAGAATTCTCTTCCATTTACACTACTCAGAGCTCTTCTTTATCTATGTAGATTTTAAGCTCTAAACATAGTAGAATTCTTTACCTTCTTTGCTGGTAGGAGGTTTAGATCACATCCCAATATTAGCTAGAACACAACAAGTTCCACTCTCACGTATCTGATTTCTGTTCCAGCAATGAATTTAGTATCTCAACTCATGTCTAGCTCTAACCAACCAAGCACTGGCATTTAAAAATACACTTGCTGACTGGTAAGGGGGAATCAGCAGTACTCTGATGTGAAAGTAAAACATGCCCTATTTCCACGAGCCCAGGAAATAGCACATGGTGTTTAACTGCTCTAACCCCTGTCAATTTGCCTAGGGTGTAATGACGGTTAAGAACTGGAGCACAGAAGCACAGTAGCTTTTCAGACTGGCAGGGTAAACAAATAGGGTTTCCTCTTTTCCTACCTCTGTCCCAACCTTTCTTCCACCTCCAGAGCCCTTCACCCCAAGCTTCAGGCTCAGGGTTTCTGCAGCTTATCCTGTTTCCTGGGCCTTACACTACCCCCCTGTCAAATTGTCTTCCAAAAATTTCTGAGGTGAAAATTTGAAAATGGGACTGATTCTGAATTTCTGTGGGTGTGGGATTCACATAGAGGTTGTTCTTCCATCCAAACCTAAACCAAACAGTTGCTGAGATACTACTTCATGATTAACTTAGTTTAATGGCATAAGTGGCCTAAAAAATTTTAGCAGCAGGGTCTTATTTCAAGCCTCCACTTTTCTCCCCTCCCAAAACAGGATTTTCGCTTTCCAGCTGAAATACCACATCAGAATTTAATATCATGTTTCTGACTGCAGCAAACTGAACAGACCGACCAAAGGTGTTCAGAGCCAGCATGAAATAAATCTTACAGCAGAAAACCTTCACTTGAAGGTCAACCTTTTCTAAGAACGTGCTGGAATGTCATCAAAAGTACTTTGTCTTCTCTCCCCCATCCTGAGAAAGGATAAAGGAAAGCTAACTGAACAGAGTAAAGAAATCAGGTTTATACTGGCTGGCCAAGTGTCCTACTCTGAATTGTCCTGGTAGGTCCAGGAACCAACACTGACTTAATTCATGAGTTTATCTGGATGAAATTCTTCCATTCCCTTATCCTCTGTGTCACCACTTGAAGGGAGGTAAATGCCATAGTATCAAGACTGGTTGCTTTACAAAGCAAGAACGAGGCTTATTAAGTAATTCCCTCATAAACGCCAGTCCACTCAATTTCAAATTTGCCATGAACTTCCAAAGGACTGGTTATTATAACAAAATGGTTATTTGTGGCCATTTCACAGGCAAATTCATTGTGTCCTCCCAGACTGAGGGCTGCGTGTGAAGCAAAATCAACAAAACGTCTGTTACTGTGGGACTAGTTTTTAACAATGGTAATGAAATTAACAGCTCTAGCCAGCCTGTAATCACAGAATTACATAATAGGAGGCTGTTAGAGACCATCAGCAGCCACCTACTACACAAGGTCTGAGTCCACGACAAAGCTGCTTTGCCTGATGCTTAGCTGATTTGCTTTTAGCAATCAAGTGAAGAAGCTTGACTTCAAGTTCACCACCTCTTGCAATGGCCTCAATAGACACAAAGTTCACAGCAGTTCCTTCATCTCTGCAGTTATATTTGCCATATTCAACACTTGCTCATCTCCATAAAGCTACCTAAAACAACTCTGAACCTTTCCTAGCTGGCCATGACTTCTGACCACTCTTGTGCTCTTGTGGACCCCTGCCTTCTTCGCAGTTTTCTTCAAAGGACTGCTCACAGATCAGCATCTCACACTGCTGCTTGAAGCCTTCCTAGAGTCAAGTTAAACACAGGCTCCTTTTATTTGTTATCTGAAATAATGTAGGTATTGGTGCTTCTCAAGTCTCTTCTTTAAATAAAGAACATTTGTATTTTTTTTACAAAAGAAAAAGCCCAGAGCAGCAGCACAGGAGGAAAGCCCTTAGGCACACGCTCCAGCCAGGCTGTACTGAGTAAAGCACTGTGGCACACTCATTCCCTTGGCGTTTGGAAGTTGCTTTGCTGACACTAAAACTCCCCACACTGGGACCATCCTCCTGTCACTTGACACCACAGGAACCTCTAATGCCAAGGACAAAATAATCATCTACTAATTCTGAGTCCTTTAACTTCTTGTAGTTTCACTGCACCTAGTGCAGATCTAAACCACATGCAACACTGAAAATGCCACCCTGCCCTCCTCTCAGTAACAGTACTGACACAAGAAACAACCAGTCCTGAGAGAACACTGCCTATTAAAAATGCAGTATTGTAGTACATTTTTCTACTATATAATAGCAATGATAACTTTTCAGCCTAGCACATCCTGACAGCTAATGACAGGTCAGATTAATAGGCCAAACCAAAACCCCAGTTCAACCAAACCAATCATCAACGTTTCAGCAAAGCCTGATGTGCAGGTCAATGTAGCTGTAAGGTACCCCATGGATATGATGGGTACAATGCAGTTAACTTCAGAAATGGCAAACTACATACACCTCCCACTCAGGAAGCTTATTAGGTCAAATTTAGAAGAACAGACTGATTTTGTGGCAATGGCACAACCAGACAACTGTCTGAACTAATCCTGCACTAGACACTCCAGCGCGAAAAGCACCCCTGACTTGAGCTGCACCAAGCACAAGCACTGCCTGTCTCAGAGCTGTACCACAGCCCTGTCACTTGGCTGTGCAGGATCCACAGAAACCATTTCCAAGTAAGGAAGGAAATAACCAAACTAGAATAGATCTGGAGTTTAAACTCTGCTGTGAATTTAACATAGCAAGCTGCACACAGTCAAGGGATAACTGGAGGAGAACACAGTGCTCTACAGCACTGCCTCTGTAGGTGATTCTTCACATCTCTAATTACTGTCCACCACAAAACTCACAATGTACCTGCTGTGCAAGACAGGGGTGTCTTCCCAAAGACAGCAGCATATGGTCCACTAAGGGGAGATGGCATTAGAGTGCTGCCTGGCTAGATGAAACGCTCCTGAAAATATCTTGAATATCATGTCCTAAATAAATATGAACAACTCCCAGTCATTTTGGCCTTACCCAAACAAGGATGTAAATAGAACATTTCTGAGGAACAACTAGTCGGGAAAACACAAGGGAGTCTGACAGCACTTGGTGCTTATAAGCAACAATAGCCAGATCTGCCCCAGTAAGGAACCACCATCCTTTATCTTTTCCTTATCACATACTGCCTTTCCTGAGGAAATCTGTAAACACTACAGCAAATAATCTAACACGTAGGATCAAAACAAATCCAGCTAAGGCAATGAAAAACAATCCTATTTCTTTGTCACTCATGTATCATTGGTATAATACAAATTACACACTAAGCACCTTACAAAACCTTGACTAGAGAAGTGCCTTTGACTTACTTAGAGGGATCAATAGGACTACTTAGTACAAACAGGTAACTAAATTATTGTGAATGCTGTTGATGGAATTTTTTTTACAGCCAAAAATTACTTTCACTTCAATCTGGTGCAAAAACTAACTTTGACAGAGCTGTAGTAAATCTGTCAGATTTTATTCATCTTTATGCTAAATGTCTAGGAGAACCATCGGTAGGGAAATTCTGGTCCCACAGCCCTCCTATCCTCTACTGAAAAAGTGGATCTGCAAAGAAATCCATCCCTGACCCTGATATGAAACAGACCAAAAAGCTGATCAAACCCATCATGGCAGCATTTCTTTACCTTTACCAAAACAATAAAACGAATGAAATTCACAAACAGGAAGACAGAAAGTGTCAGAGACAGTTTTTCCAGGGCAGGAAATAGGCTGAATCTAAAGGACAAGTGCCAACATTTTCAAAAGCATTAAAAAAGAAAAGAAAACCAAAGGAGAATACCCTGAAGCTACGTGAACACTATTAATTTCTGTTTTGTTTTAACTTAGTTCAAAATTCCCCAGTTCAATAATTAGTAGTGGTTTAAAATACTAAAGGGAGAATGTTAAAAGGATGTTATAAATTCCACACGAATCTTTTCCTTTCACTTACATATTTACCCTTCAGTTCTGTGGCTGCCTGCTGATAAGATGGCATCATTCTCTTACAAACACCACACCCTGAGAAGAAAAGAAATTGTGTAAGTTAACATCCCAACAACTCCATTCAGTCTCTTCAATTCAGCCTGTTGTCCAGGAACTATCTCCCAAGGCATACAAACAACACGTTTTCATATTTAAAAAAACCCTTAATTTTTTGTCAGTAAATAATTTATTAATTACTTTGTAAGGATGTTGCTTCTTAACACATGCCACAACTTTTGCATGTTTTTCAAGCTATTAATTTTCATACTAATTTCTTAGCCCAGTTTTGGAACACGTAACACCATCTTAAGCTCCTCAGGCTCTAAACTGAGCCCAGAGGGGAACATAATGCAAAACTCACACATCAAAGGTCAGTGGAAGGGAAGATGTCATGCTTGTGGACTCAAACAAAAAACTTTGTGTATTTCTGGTCTTTTATGGGCAGAGGGAGGTACTTCAGATTCATCCCAGCTTAATGAATCTTTTAAATTTATTTGAGAAGCCACTGTTCTAGGATCACATCAACATGAATGGGAGAAACATTCTTTAATCAGAAGAAAGAGAACTCATGTTTCTGCAGTCTTTCCACCCTGGACCTCTGTGATCAAACTGCCAGGAACACTGTTAAATTAACAATGGTCAGAATGGTGATTTCTCAGTGGGCACAGACCACTTATCTAAGGCCTTTGGACGTCTCACAGCTTCATCCAAACAGACTCAAAAGACATGGTTGCTAACTACCTTCTGAATAGTCTGTTTTTTCTCTCTTCAGCAGTCTCAAGTCTTGAACTTCCTCAGCTATCCATCTCACTCTCTTCCCCTCTTCAACGTCTTGCTACTCCCTGGAATCCCTTCTGGAGCACTGGCACATAGAAGCCTCCTCCACTCAGCCACGATCCCTCTTGTTCTTCCACTCCCAACTCTGCTGCTGCCTCAAACTCACTGGTCCCAAAGCCACCTCAGTACAACCTCTCCTGCCTCCTGCATGTCTCGGTTACAATATTCAGGACACTGTCAAACCGCATAAAAGAGTATTAAAAGTTAAAAATTGAAAAGCTAACTTTCATCGGTTGTTGTTCTTGTACTTTGTCTCAAAATGAAACACTTTGTCTTCTCCGCTAAAGTGTTTTCCACTTCAGTTATTCTATTTTTAAGGCCTTGTTTTCAATAATGTTATAAACAGCTGCTTTTTATTGCCAAATCCAGTCCATCTCCTGCAGTTGTCAGCTTTGACAGTCAACTACAAATACATCTGAATGCCTATCAGTATACCTAATGTTTCATATTTAGTGACTTTATAATAGAGATCCAAAAGTATAGTGAACGGTCTTCAAATGGCAGGTAATATCTGCTAACGAAAGTGTGCCTTTGTTCAGAGTCATTTCACCCAGACCAAGCATTCCTGAAATATTAAAGAAACTATACATAAGTTTGCAGCAGCTTTCATCTCCCTCCGCACTGAAATGAAAGAGCCCATTTCCTATGAACCTGCCACAATGAATAAGAAGTCCATCTTCCAACAAGCAGGGAAACAATGCATCTGTCTTCCCCTTCACTTCCCACACAAAACCTCTGATGTCCTCGGGTGCCAGAGACCTCCCTGACTCACACCTTACAAGTACAGAAAAGCCAAATTTCCTTTAGGGACCAGCCTTGATTTGCTGCTCTCAGTTATGAAAGGTAACACCTGTATGCAACCAGTAACTTAAGCTGCGGGACGCCTTCTTCTCCAGTAGCAGGAGTAAGAAAAGAAAAACTGGACAAGAATCAAGTCAGAAGGTCTGCTGTGTTAAATAAAAGATGAGGGAGTTAAGAATTGCGAAATCAGACAGAGAAAAAAACCACCTTACAAGTAGGTTTCCTTCACAGCAGTTTAGAGAGCAGCAAAAGTATTACAGCACTGAAGACTAGCAGGTGTTTTGCACTTCAAAAGAAGAGAAACTGGAAGGAGGAGGGTTTCTGGGGAACAGTTCAAAGAGAATGAAGGGTTTGATAAGGCATATTTCAGGAAGAGACTCGGTTGTGGAAAACAATTATTCATGATACAGGTAAACTGTGAAAGCACTCTGCAGCTGAACTCTCCCTGAAGGGGCAATTTACAGGCAGAGCAGGCGTATAATCTCCTGCTGATACCAAGGCAGCAGCAGCAACTGGGAACAATCACACATCATGCTGGGCCAAGCAAGACCATCCTGCTGCAGAGTCTGAAAACATGAAGCTGCAATTAATTTAATTAAAGGCAAAAGCATTCTCTTGGTGATGCATCAAATTAAGTCTTGGGCAATTCTGCCCATCTTGCCTTACTCAGATTAGACTAAAAACACAGAGCAGTGTTTCAGGCAGCAATTACAAGAGAAAACACACTGAGAAACACCTGATAAAGGCTGCCATGGGACAGTTTTTATTAAAGAGAATCAGACAGCAAACTGCTAGTGGGGCCTAAATACCATAAATGTCTCTAGCAGAGCAGTGCTAGGAGCCTTTTCTAGCTCAGGTCACACATTCACTCCTTTCTCATGGCTCTCCTGCTTTCCATCCGCACCATAATACTAACTTGTTTTTGAAGAGCTGTAATGCCCCTCCCATACATGCCACGAGAGTTGCCAATCTACAAACTTAAGGAATAAGCAGCCAATGAAATGACAAGGTACCAACAACACAAGGTTACAGTCACAAAAGAAAGGCAATGACTCCATTGCACTTTTCTCTTTCCTTCCTGACATGCTCCATCACCAACAAAATCCCACCTGTATTTAAGTTACTCCTGTCAATGTAGTTGGGAACAGCCAGAATGTCTTCTGGATGGAGAAGGAAAGACATTCCTGTTCCTGAGCACTGCACAATTCCCTCTGCCTGCAGTTAGAAAGTGCAAATACATTGTTTTTTACAACTCCATGGTGTGTTCCAGAGATCTTTCTCTTGTATGGAACCATCTTGTCTTAGGCTACGGCCTAAGCTGCCACAGGAAAGAGTGTGCAGTACCCATGTGCACTTACAGCTCTGTACAGGCCACAGGAGCTGAGCACTCAGACAGGCACTTTTATGCACTCATCGTTTCTGTCTTGTGCAATGCACATTTAGAAAGGATAGTTGGTAAAGAAATTCTAGAAAGCAGCTGCCTGAAACAATAAGCAAGAATCATCATAAGAGAACAAAGCAAGAGTAGGATACAAGAGATGGATATCAAGGGGGAAACAGAACAAACAGGTGGAATAACACAAGGGGTCAAACTATAAAGGTAGGACAAGATACTATCAGTGAGGCACAGGAGAGGCTAAGAGCTGGACATCTCTCAGCAGAGGGGAGAGAGAAAGATCACAGGGCACGCTGGGTTACTTACATGGGGCATAGAACATCATCAGTAGAGGTTTGTCTTCCTTCTTCAGAAGCCTTCTCAACTCCTAGTTAATGAACCAAAGAAAATCAACACAAATCTATATCCAATGATATCCCTTACTGTTTGTGCTACAACTTTAGAAGTTAACACATGTATTCTTAGAACACAGGCTCAATTATCTGAGGGAAGAGAGGGTCACTCTAACAGGTAAGGCCTGATTTTCTTCTCCTTGCTCACTTGTAACTTGAAAGAGGAGGGCAAAATTTATTATAGATTCAAGTATCTGCAAATTATCCTGGAGCAGTATCTTCACTGTTGAGACACTCAAGCTGCATGGCTTGGTTTAAAAAGTCAGACTCAATAATAAAGCAAGTTCAATTTCCATACAATGAAACCTTGTTGAAGCTATGAGAAACCATGAGAAAAGATTTTTCTGTATCAGCATGACAGAGAAAACGGATGGAGGTTTCAAACTGAGCGCAACCCTCGGAAGGCTTCTAATAGAGTACAGAGGGTGAACATTAAAAATTAATCTTTCTACAAAAACTGAATGTCAAAATAACTGTTTCTAATATTAAAAATGAAAGCTAGAAAATTGAGAAGGCTCTTTATGAAATACCAGCTGGAGTCCAATCAATTAAAGCTTAAAAAAACCTATAGACTAGAAAACTAATATAAAAGACCAGACTGATTCTATCAGAGAGAATGTAATGGGTAGCTCTGTCGTGGCAATGGACTTTTAAAGCAGTTTCACTGCATTTGCTGCTTAGCGTACAGGAAGAGAAATCACTGTATAAGGTTAAATCACTCAAGATCTCTATCCTGTTCCTCCCCTTCTCCACAGTTCCTGACATGATCTCAGGCGCATGAAGAAACCCACGGTTCAATGACAACCTGCAGACGACGAAGCAGAGTTTTACCTCCTCCTTGCATCCTGCAGTGATTCTGAGCTGCTACACTTTGCTGAGACAACTGGGTCTCTTCTGCCACACCATGCACAACGCTTTGCTATTTCCTGTGTAGCTGGCAGACTAGTATGACCACGTGTGAGGGAGAGGATGGCAGGAAGCAGGAGACTTCATAGTTAACACAATTCACAAACTTTGTCAAGTCCTTTGTCACCTTTAAGCGCTTCAGACTTCCCTTCCACAGCAAGGGAATAATGGTGCTTCACCTAGACTTAACACAAACATACACAACCTCTTCACCCCATATGTTTATAAAACATAAAACATCTATCTAGCTAATGTACCTTTTCACTGTCAATATGCACAACATCTTTGGCTTCAGGATCCTCCTCCCACAGTGGAGCACCTTCTGGATCCTTGAGAAAGGCCACCAGAGACTGTAATAAACAAGCAAAAAAAGCTTTTACAGCAAAACGAACAGAAACCATGACATATCCAATCTCAAATCTGTGCTGTTATACAAACTCTATCCAATTAGTGCCTGTGTTTTTCTGCTCATACAATCATCTACTGTAATGCAAATTAACACAAATCTCTCACTGCAGAAAAGGTGATACACAAGGTTGTATCTTCCTCGTAGTTGATGTCTCAACTTACTGGTTCCCATTTCCACTATAAAATGGGAAACTCTGGAAGCAAAAGAGCACAGAGTCAGCAGTTTTAAGGATCCTTCAGAGAGCTCTTTCAATAGTACTAGACCTGCAAAACCTCCATAACTACTCCTTGGCTTAGATGGAAAGATTTCTCTTCATGTAGAGGTCAGGTTCCCATGCTCTTTACCATAGGTGAATCACTTTTAAATCCAAAAGAACTAGTTGGATGGGTCAGTGATACTTACTATGAGGAAAAGCAATGAACCCCGTGGTAGAAGACAAAACTGCCTATTTGGTCGAAGGACTGAAAAGCCACTAATAGTTCCCTTTATGATTCACCTACCTAAAAACTCCACTCAGATTTTAAGTAGGATGGTAAAACACAAATGGCAAATATATGAGATGCCATGATTCTGCATTCTGTTGATTCTACATTCAACAAGCTGAGCACACATGCAGGCCCACTTTGTAACCACTACACCCAACTGACATGCAACCAACAGCTCATTTTAGCAGACACAGATATTTTCTTTGATCATAAGGAAATGCTCCAATTTCAGCCTGAAGTTAAATCCAGCCCTTCAAAGTCAACAAGATGCTCTCTAGAGATTCCAGCAGTCACACTGCCCTCAGTTCCAGCTGTACATGGAAGCACGGGCTCAGTCAACTGTTATCCTCAGATGTCTATGCTCTAGAAAACATCACAGTTAGTATTCTCTGCTCATTCACCCCATTTCTCTCTCTGCTCCATTTCTTGTAGGCATGTGTCCCCTCCCAGACAGGACCTCTGCTACACCAGTAATGCGGTGAGGTCCCTGAAGCGCTATAGTGTAAGGGTGAGTAAATGGTGCTGTCACAGCACTAAGTGAACCTACTTGAAGTTGGAGCAAAGAAAAGCACCATTAAAGCCTTTTGCAGTCCATGGGATATTTTGCCCAAGCAGCTCATGAAGAGCAGAGCTGAGAACATACCAACACACACTAAGAATATCCCTCTGAAGGTTTGGGTTTGTACTCCACCCACTCAAAGTCAGCTCAGCAACACAGCTAGGGGCGCACACTGCTCCAACAGCCTCAAAGACAGTTTGGACACCTCTCTGCCTTTGGTAGGGCTGCTCTGGTACAACACCCCAATAGTTCATCAACAGGTTGCAGAGTTCAGCTCATTTTCTTGCATCTCAGGTGCTACTGCAATGCTCAGGAGGATGTAGAACACACAGCAGGATCCATTTATTGCATTTATGTTTCTGTCTACTTGCACAACTAATATTGAAGAGATTTGTCTTATCACAAGAGACAGCATATAGCAGTCACTAGACAGCAAGCAGAGCACTAAATGCACACAATAAGAAGACCTAAGGGGTGAGGGTAGTAGTGTTGGAACCACAAACACTTCAAGAAAAATAAAACTGTTTTCATATGACGTTAGCAGAGAAAGGAACTACCTAAGGAAAAAAAAAATCAAGTCATTTACAATGGAGTTAAGTTGTAAAAAGCTCTAAAACTAGAGGCACAAGCATTCCAAATGATGCCCTGTGATGACTTAGGGAGACACGGCCAAAACAGCAGAGATGCTGTACATTTAGGAAAGCTACATTAAGTTCTGCTCACTCTCTGTCTGCACAGACCTCAACTATAAACTGGAGAGGAAGAGAGAGGGGTCACCATTTTAAACAGCTAATGAGCGCAAATTGACTGTTAGTTTTGAGAATTCCTGCATGCCAAGTTCAGTCACGCAGAAACAAATGTGGTTAGAGGATGGGGGATTAGAGAGGTTTAATTCACCCAGCCTCTCCCTCTCAGCCAAGACTGAAGAAATTAGATGTGTAATGTCTTCTGGCAGGAGCAGGCAGCACATTGCCTTGCACTCATTACTTCACACAGTGAAGAGAACTTCGTGTGAGCCTTTACAGAAGAAGGAACATCCTCCTCAAAACAGACCACAGTATGTTCTAATCACAGAAAAAAAGCAGTGATCCCCCAACTGCTGTGCTAAACATGAGAGCAAGGTCAAGGCCACAGCAACCATAACACTGCTGCTGACCTGACACGGTCAGTACCAGCTTTGATTCCGCAGCACTGACAGAGCCATGCTGTGCTGTAACCCACTACCTGAACCCATGCAACAGCTTTGAACCTTGAATATCAACTCAGAACAATAAAGGACATGGCTTTGTCCAGCCTCTGTGGCTAAAAGCAAGCAAGTTGTAGCAGTATAATAGCAGGCTATCAAGTATGGTCCTAGGTTCTAACCTGAAATGTGTGTGTGTATACACATTTATATATAAAGAAACACATCCTTGTACTTTTTGCTTCTTTGAAGTGTAATACAGCAGGGATGTTCATAAGAAGACTTTCCTTGATTTCACACACACACACTCCTCACAACAGCAAACTTGAAAAGGATTCAGAGTTTAGAGCCGGGCCAATTTATAGGGTTAGTCTATTCCCTCTGCTAGTGCTGAGCAGATCTGTAATGAATTTTCTCCATTTTAGAAGAAGAGTAAAACTATCTCTGTACCTTATCTGCCAGAAAAAGCTTCATCATGCAATAAACACAGCCTGGACACTGGCCTTATGGCATTATCAAAGATTAGGACACTAAAGCAACATGTGAACAGACATATCAGTTAAGAACAAAGTTGAGGACTCCAGCAGCAACTGAGTACAGATACTTGGAAGAAAACTGTACTAGCACCACTCTTGCAGTCTGTGCTCTTCACTTGTAGCAAAAAGTACAGACTCTGCACCAGCTGCTGCATCTGGACCTCCTTATTTGGATAGCCTGCTAACTATTAATGGATCAATCCGTTACGACTATCCAAAACTCCTTTTAAGACTCCTAAATGTTTAGTTTTCACAACATGGAGCTACAAGTTCCACAACATTTTTTTTTAAACACTGCAGTTACTGGTTGCAAATTGGCCACCACCAAACACTATTGTTTGCACCCAAGACTGGGGCTACTTACAGTTATGTAAGTATCTATCATATGCTCCAGGTGACCTTTTCAACAAGCCCAAGAATCTTCACTTACATGTTCAAGCCATCTGCCAGAGCAAGTTGCACACCCAGACCAAATCACACGGGAACATGTCCAGGCAGGTACTAAATGCCTCCAGAGAAGAAGACTCCACAGCCTCTCTGAGCAGCCCATTCCAGTGCTCTGTCACCCTCATCAGGAAGAAGTTCCTTCTCATATCGATGTGGAACCTCCTATGTTCCAGCTTACACCCATTGCCCCTTGTCTTGTCATTAGATGCCACTGAGCAGATCCTGGCTCCATCCTCCTGACACCCATCCTTCACATATTTATCAACATTCATGAGGTCATCCCTCAGTCTCCTTTTCTCCAAGCTAAAGAAACCCAGCTCCCTCAGCCTTTCCTCATCAGGGATGTGTTCTACTCCCTTCATCATCTTTGGGGCTCTGCACTGAACTCTCTTCAGCAGTTGTCTTTCTTGAACTCTGCTTTGCTAAACTTCACCCCCTTGGCCTCTGCCCATTGCTCCAGCCTGTCCATATCCCTCTGCAGCACCTCCCTACCCTCAAGCAGATTGACACTGCCACTTAATTTCATGTCATCTGCAAATTTACTGAGGGTGCATTTTATCCCCTCACACAAGTCATTAATAAAGATGTTAAATAGGACTGGTCCCAACACTGAGCCCTGAGGGACAACACTTGGGACCGGTCGCCAACTGAATTTAACCCCATTCACCACAACTCTCTGGGCTTGGCCATCCAGCCCGGTTTTAACCCAGCAAAGACTCCACTTGACTAAGGTATGAGACACCATCTTCTCCAGCAAAATGCTGTGGGAAACAGTGTCAAATGCCTTCCTGAAGTCTAGGTAGACAACATCCATCACTTTTCCCTCATCCACTAGGTGGGTAACCTGATCACAGATGGAGACTAGGTTGGTTAAATAGGATGTGGCCTTCATGAACCCATGTTGGTTGGGCCTGATCCCCTGGTCTCCTGCACTTGCCACATGACCACCCCCAAGATAAACTGTTCCATAATCTTCCCCGGTACTGAGGTCAGGCTGACAGGCCTGTAGTTTCGTGGATCCTCCCTTCTGTCCTTCTTGTAGATGAGTGTCACACTGGCAAGTTTCCAGTGACCCAGAACCTCACCTGTTAACCAGGACTGCTAATAAATGATGGAGAGAGTTTTGGCAAGTTCCACCGCCAGCTCTCTCAGCAGGATCTCATCCAGCCCCATAGACTAACAGGTCTCCAGTTGGCTTAGTAGGTCATACACTACTATTCCCTGTATTATGAGGGGACCACATTGATCTACAACTCTATCTTCTAGCTCAGGGGACTGAATACCATGAGGGTAACTGGTTTGACTACGAAAGACAGTAAGAAAGAAGGCAGTAAGTAACTCAGCCTTTTCCTCATCCTTGATAACGAAATTCCCCTCTTGCATCCGATAAAGAGTGGAGACTCCCCCTGGTTCTTTTTTTGTTATTAATATATTTGTAAAAACACTTTTTATTATCTCTTGCAGTGGTGGCCAGGCTGAGTTCTGGCAGAGCTTTTGCCCCCCTAACGTTCTTTCTACATGAGCTAACTAAATTCCTATACTCCTCTTGAGTAGCCTGCCCCTTTCTCCAAAGGTGGTAGACTCTTCTCTTTCACCTAAGCCGCAGCAGAAGATCCCTGTTCAGTCAGGCAGGTTGTTTTCCCCACCAGTTTGTCTTACGATGGATATAAGACAAACATCCATCTCTCATGTTCATTATCCTGCAAGTTCCTATTTTCATATGGACAAGCCACTTGGTATCATAAGAACTTAAAGTCTTTCTACATAGAGTTGGAAATAGTTTTTACAGAACTATTTCTAATAATTATGCATCACTGAACATTGTTGCACAGTTATCTCACAGTCCACCTCCCTTGACCAGACACCCTAAAAAGCTCAGATCCTAAGAGAGGTCTCAGCAGCAGGAGGTTCTGACTGCCAACTAACTTCCCCCTACTGTAAACACTGAACTGTCCTTTATTCCTCATTTTTTAAACAGTAAACCCATAGGGGCATCTCTGCTAATTACATAAGAATTTAGTTACTTTAAGAAATGAAAAGCTTTTCTTAAAAACCCGATAACACTATCAGCTGGATCAGCAACATCTGTGAAATTGCCAATGACTTCAGAAGAATCCTTTTACAGCTCTTTAGAGCCATGTCCCCCACACTCCAAAACGTCCTACATACAGTAATATGTCTACTGGACACTTGGAAAGAAGATCAGAGTTTTACTGACACAAGCTTGCTGAATGATGTGAAACAAATCCTTTAATCTCCCTGCTATTCAGTGTGTCCGCCTGTCCGTAAAATGAGTACGATACCCTACATAATTGCTGTTTGCTGTTTGTAATGTACTGGGAGATTCCTGACAAACAGCTGAGAAGGAAAGGTCACTGCCTCAGCAGAAGAAAGCAGGGAAGAGACCTGGTATAGAGGGAGAACATGGGAAATACTCAGGTGGCTGTGAGCAGCAGAACAAGTAAAGAGCTGAGTTATTTGACCACCGACCAGCTCTGATGCTCAACCTGTAAATCACTGGCAGCTGCTTTCAAGGGGGGAAGTTAACTTAAGAAAGAGCTCCTAGAGGGAGCGAACTTCAAAACCCCTCTTCTACCCACACTGGAATCCCACATCCCTGTCCATAGGATGCTGCTTTCTTCTCCCCAGCAGGCAGGGCAAAAGAGAAGGGAGACGTGCTCATTACAAAGCAGGAACTGAAGGAACTGTGCTGTGATCCCCTCTCAGCCCAGCACTCCCTGGGAATCTGCAGATACTTTCCAGTTGATCCAAACAGCCACAGCACTAATTCCTAGTTGGAACATTTTATGGAAGGCAGGAAAGACATGCCGTGCATTGTTCACACCACCCAAATTTAGACAACTAACAAGTCTCCTTGACCCACCACACAGCAAGAAGGGAAAAAATTCACCAGTTGGATTTCTTCACTAAGGACAGAAGGAGCTGACTCAGCTCCCTTCCTAGCACCACCCTTCCTAGCACCAGGCAAAATTTCTACTGCAGCAGATGAGAAGATACACAACTCTACTCTCCCCACCTCAGGCAAATCCTGCATGAAGACCTCAAGTGCAGGCTGAATGGATGATTCAAGCCAGGGTGCACTTCCAGCCCAGTTCCCCAATCAGTTACCCCACAACAGCTCTGGCCACAAAAGGAAAGTACAGAGCAAGCACACTTAGGAACAGACACTGTTCCACACACTCAGGTTCATGTAACATCTCACACAGGCTTTCTTCCATCCCAGGACAAACTCCTGAAAAGTTTATTACAAAGTTTTGCTGTGGCTCCCGACAGCCCGTTCACTGTCCTCAGGCCCTGGGCCGTGGCATCGCTCAGGAACCCTTAAGCTCTGGCTCTGCCCATCCCGGTCCCTGCAGGACTGAGCCCAGCCAGCTCAGGTGGGCTAATCCCTCCTAGGCTGGGGGTGTGGGAGCAGACATGTTTTTGCCCTGTCCCACTCCCTCTGTCTCTGAAATTCACAGCTCCCTAAGCCCAGAAGGATCCACCTATCTCGCTACACCTCGTACAAAAGTGTTACTGCACAACTGTCCTGCAGCAATCACAAGCAGGTTCAACACTGACTCATGTGTAGTCCTTAACTTACCCTGTTACAAAGTTAGATCATGCATGTAAATCAATAACTTGGGGTTTTGTATTTGTTTTCTAAGATCAGCATAGAGAGGCTACAGGTCGTTCTCAATAGAATTCCCATCACCTTCTAGAGAAACTGAACAAGCAGAGAGAAGTTGGTTTTCTTTGTGACTGCATCACTGTTATTGGCGAATTCTAGTTTAAAGTGCACAGCAATTTGCTGGCCTCCTTCAGCGAGTACTTTGGTGCATTTTACAGAGATGCATCTGACAATAACATTGTTCTGGATCAGACTCAAGTGAAAGCTGATGGATTCCAGAAATTCCTGGAATATATTTACACAGCAAACTTAAACCTTGACAGGTAAAATATGCTCTTAAAGGGGGAAGGAGAATAGGGGAATAAACTTTGTGGTAAGGCAGTACTGGATCTTTTTGTTCTTTGTAATAAGTTCTGGAGAAACAGTGAGTAGTGGACAAGTTGAAGGTCATTTGGTTTTAAGTTTTGAAGTGCCACGTGATATGCAAGTGCCCAAACAAAGATCTGTGGTCTGATATTTCACCGATTGGTTCAGTCTCCTAGTCTTTCTGGAGAAGAGACAGAGGGGTCATTAATGTCTATAAATACTTGCAGGGTGGGTGTCAGGAGGATGGAGCCAGGATCTTCTCAATGTCATCTAGTGATGAGACAAGGGGCAATGGGTGTAAGCTGGAACAGAGGAGGTTCCACATCAATATGAGAAGGAACTTCTTCCCGGTGAGGGTGACGGAGCACTGGAACAGGCTGCCAAGGGAAGTTGTGGAGTCTCCTTCACTGGAGACATTTAAAACCTGCCTGGATGTGTTCCTGTGTGACTTGGTCTAGGTGATCCTGCTGTGGCAGGGGGACTGGACTAGATGATCTTTCCAGGTCCCTTCCAATCCCTAATGATTCTATCACAGTATCACAGTATTACCAAGGTTGGAAGAGACCTCATAGATCATCAAGTCCAACCTGTCACCACAGATCTCAAGGCTTATCTATGATTCTATAAAGTGAAAAACCAGAAAGGAAAAGTAAAAGTAAAAGTAATCATGTCACCCCATGTGACCTAATCAAGCTGCCACAAGACTTAAGATGATGACACTGAGTCTGGGTTTGCTGGATGAAGAAGAGAAACAGGAATAGGGCACCAGAGCTAGATAAAATGTCACTTCTGTAAGCCAGGTCACTGCAGGGCTGCAGCCTCACATGACAATATTCCCAGAGCTTCACCAGGGCTTTGCAGAAGGCAAGTGCACACTTTCACCCGCTTACTGTGCTTTCAATCCACCATTTCCACAATCATCAAGATTTACACATTCAGTTTGTGTCTGCTTCCTTCCACTGCCCTCACAGAATGTTGCTTTGTGTCAAGCTTTGCAGGAGAAGGAAGGTATTTTAATCCCTGCTGCACTCAGGGCATATCCACAGGAACTGTGGCTCATAATCCAATAAATGATAAGGCCATTCAGCTTTCTTTAAAGTTAATAAACACACAACCTAAAAATCTCAGAACTTATCAAAATACAGTATCAACTAACACTTCCAGCTCTATTGCCATTAATAGCACCTTGACATCAAACCAAGAAAATTCCTGTTTGTTACCAGCCAGCAAGGTCACTCACAATTTAGCGCAGAGTACAACAGGGGTTCAATCTTTTGACTAACATACTTGATTTCTGGATCTGTGGTTGGCAGACATGAACACACACAAAAACCTTTCAGTCATTCTGATAGTTGTTTAAGAATATTAACCCACTTTTTCCTCCTGCTTTCAGCATGAAGAAGTACCAATGCTTGCTTTTAGTCCATAAACATCTCCACCAAATCTAGCAAAACCAAAAGAATAACAATTAAACATTTAAATTTACCTTCAGTGTGACTGCTCTGTTGTAGTCAGTATGAAATGCACCGTCCCTGTTGAACAAAGCGTGGGGAATAGTGTTAACTTACAGTCATGTTGCTGGCAATCACATAGCTGCTCTTCCTCCCTTCTCAGTAACCACAGTAACATTAGCTTGTTGAAGCCTTAAAACTAATCAGAATTTACTGGATGTAAATCTTAACTGGGGAGGCGGGGGG
>VXBP01007533.1:809474-883180 GCA_013400115.1 Rhinopomastus cyanomelas
TTCTAGCAAACAACTTCCTCCTTTGCACTTGAACAATAGTATTTGGTCAGGTGTGATCTTCAGAGATGCTGTTGCTTGGTGTCTCTTGACTTCACAGTACTCCCACCTCTATTATTTCCTGGAAGATAATCTCTTGCTTTGTCAATACACTTGCCTTTCTCAACTTACTTTGCAAACTCTATTTGAAGTCCAAAAAGCAAGCACAGAGAGGTGAATTGACTTGCCCGAGGCACATGCCACACACCTAAGAGCACAAATCTCTTGTCATCTGCCCTGTTTTTTGGGTAGCTTTAGATCACCAGGCATCTATCCCAGGTCCTGCTCACGCATTTAGTGTGCTCTATTCAACAGTACAATACATTCACCACAACTTGTGTCACAACACATGCTTGTGAACTGAAGAAACAGCAATCGATTTCACGTGACAAAAGAATCTAAAAATAAGAAAAGTTCATTTTGCAGCAGTAGGGAGCTGCAAAGAAAATTAATGACTTTAAACAGGGCATCAACAATTAGAAACTACAACTATCAGCCCAGCACTCACTTGTAATGGAGTAATTCCACTCCTTTCTCCTTTGAATTAGGATCTACTTTCATCTTCTTGCATAATTTTCGGCTTTCAGCATCACTGCAAAGAAACACATTGGAAAAGTGGTTACTTGAAAGGACACTGAACGCATCAACTTCTGAGAACTGTTTGCTGTGTTTTCTCATCAGTAGTTGGTTGCAGCTAAGAGTAATCTGGAAGCTGGTCAGCAAGTTTGTGGGACAAGCACCGTGGACAGCTGCATCACAGAATCAAAGAACATTAGGGATTGGGAGGGACCTTGAAAGATCATGTAGTCCAATCCCCCTGCCAGAGCAAGTCGCACACCTAGACCAAGTTACACAGGAACATATCCAGGTGGGTTTTAAACATCTCCAGAGAAGGAGACCCACAACCCCCCTGGGCAGCCTGTTCCAGTGCTCTGTCACCCTCATCGTGAAGAAGTTCCTTCTCATATCGATGTGGAACCTCCTGTGTTCCAGCTTACATCCATTGCCCCTTGTCCTATCATTAGATGTTTCCGGCAGGAAACAAAATCCATTCATAAGTTTGGAGCCCCCAGCCTGGCTATTCCATTCATTCCAGGTATGAGGGATGTGTCTTAGAGGCAAACCCACAAGGTGAGATAATAAATGTCTGTTACAGGTCCTGAAAAAGGAGGCACTTAACAGCAGACAGGCCTCCTGGAGGTGGCTGTCTAACTGACCAAGAGTGAATACCTTTCAGCACCTGAATCAGATGTGTTGAAAAAGAGAAAGGTGATGGAAAACAACAGCACATACATTTGCTTAGGCAGGTAGGTAAAGGGTCTTCATAGCCCAGCTGCTGCCCTAAACAATGCACAAGTGAAACTGTAAGGATACTTCAAGCTGCAGTGACTATTAAGTCAATCAAAGACCCAGAGGATGACTGAAACAGTACAACTGCAAAGAAAAGAGGATGATTCACATTGACAAGAGCATTCTTTGCACAGACAAACAGCAAGATTAAAAAGCTTGGAAACTTGTTGCCAGCAGAGGACAACTTGTACCTTGTACACAGATAAATCAATTTAGAAAATGAAAACACTGAAACCTCATCAAGTTGAAACTGATTAGAGACACCGAGATACAAGGATTGTAAGAGCTCCACCAAATTAAGTGCTGCTGCCAGCACTGGTGCTAATTCATCCAGTGTTCTCCAGCTGCCTTTCTGAAGATGTGAGGAACAACAAGAGGTAATTTCACAGCGTGCTGCAGAAAAACGCTCTGCATGCCTTTGCGTGCAATTCACAACTGCTTGTTGTGTATGGAAACGTAGAGGGGTGTGCTATGGGGACATGCATCAAAACCAGAACATTATGCTGAAGATGAAAATGAGCATTTTAAGGAACTAACATCCCATGCAACTACCTCAGCAGGAAGGAGCAACTGTAATCTCAATTGTACAGAAGCATCTTTATCTGAAGAGTCATACTGAATACACGTCAGCTCTGCATTTACAGATCATAGCCAACCTAGTCACTGTAGCCTGTAAGCAACTTTCTCTGCTTCTCCAGGAGGCAGGAGATCTGAGCCTGAGTTATCTTCCTGTTGTCTGCTGCATCTTTGCTTTCCCCAGGCTGCTGTGGAAGGTAGATCTGAAACATGTCATCTGTTCATTGAATAACTTGAGCATCTCTCCTGAACTGAACAAAAAGCCTGGATTTGGAGCCGTGCCACAAAGCTGGTTTGCCACACAGAGTTTGTATACACAGCGTACAGAAAGCCAGTGAACCTTACGAGGAAGCAGCAGTTTTAGATCACCCTCCAGCAACATGGGCTGTCAACCCAGAGATGCACAGACAGTTGTTCCAGCATCAGTACAGGACCGAAACGGTTATCAGGACAATTCTGTTGCCCTTTCTGCCACCAATTTGGTGCAACATCAAACAATCTGAGGGAAGAAGGGAAGTTTTTCCTTATGCATCATTCAGAGATCTAGATATGTAGAAAAAAGTTTTGCAAGGTTTATAGTGGGAAAAGGCTATCAAACATCACTCTGACGTGTACCTGTGAGCAAACAGCTATCAACTCCTACCACCCAAATTCCTACAAATTCATTTTCTGTCTGCCTGAGTTTCTATTAAAAGAAAGAAAGATAACAGCAGCTGTTTCACCAAAAGGAAACAGGATCTAAGCCTGTCCTGCTTTCAGGATCACTCCATTTTGTAGAGATTCACTGCCTTGCCCGAACACACATCCAGTGCCACAGCAAAGAAAGCCGCAGCTGGCTCTAGTTATGTCTCTTAGCATTTAGCGGGCAGATTGTCTGCACCACTGCATTGGGAGTTCAGGCAGTTTATGCAAGCTATTTGTACTGATGCAAGGGACATAAGAGGAGCAAATTCCCAGAATAGGAAGTGTCTAAATATGTATCAGTAATTTTTCATGCATCACTGTAGATTTCTGCATGCGCCAGACTCACCAGCTCAGATGCCTTTCTAATGATTCTTTGGAAGAGGCTGGAAAGTAGGCAGGGACTGACCTGTTCTGCTTTTCCTTCTGCTTTCACTTACAGCCAGACAAAAAGCAACCTATTCTAATACCACTTGGTAATGACCATCTTTACTAACACTAAATATCAACACAGATTATGCAGTCTCTGCTCTGAGGTCTGTCTCTTTTGGATCTCAGTCAGCAGCCTCTGTATGAAGATGAGCTAGTCAGATCTCACATGGGACAGGGTAATTAAGACTATGGTTCTTGCAATACCACTTGAAGAGGTAGTGTAAGAGTTTGTTACAAACAGGGGGAGAAGACCCAAAAAGAAGGAAAAAAAGAAAACAAAAACCACCACAAATCAAATACAGAAACCCCCTAAATCTAAAAGCCAGAAACCACTCCCCAAATCAGCACTGCCACCCAGGCCAAGACACTCCACACAATGCACCAGGCTCAGGAAACACTGAGGTGAGGATGAGGTCAGTAATGCTATCCCCAGCAGCAATCCTTGGCTGCCTCATCCCATTTCTGTCCAGAGCAATTTAAACCCTCACAGGTCCCTGTTGTGCTGCTCCTGAAGGAACCCATGCTTTGCCTTCAGGCAGTCCTACAAATCATCTGGCTTTGTCTCCATGGAAAAATCATCCAAAACGCCAACCCATTTGCAATTCTACAAAGAACCTAACCAGTAACTATGTGATAAAAAGCCTAAGTGCCCAATGGTGTGGTTTCCTTCTGCTCCCACAAGCAAGTTCCCCATGCTCTCTCTGCCCGTGAACCGAAATCAGGGCTCCAAAAGGGTCCTTCGCTGCAGATGCAAAGACATATGGCAGCTCAGTATAAAGAGCGATAAGGAAAGATCCAAGCTGACCTAACTAAGCAGGAAGTCGAAATAAGAAAAACAGCATGTGTCACAGGAATACTTGACCTCTTTCCATGCACATCCCCTTCTACCCTACTAAGAGACACTTCTGTCATTTGAGGGTTACAACAGAGCTGGCAGAAACCCAGCTGGAGCACTTCCTCTAAACCTCTGGGGTCCCTTGTCAGTATCAGCACGCACACATGATCATCTTGCAGAGGCTGCCAGCTGTTACCAGTGCAGGAGGAGGCTGAGTGGCTTGTGAACATCTGACCTCCTTTAGCTAACCCATCAGTGAAACCAGCACTCAAAGGGAATGTGCCACAGGCACTCCTTGGGAATGGCGCAAAGTTTTGTCTCTGCAGAGCTGCGCATGGGCCTGGGAGCTCAAGGTCATAAGGATGGAGAAACAGCGAGAGATATTCCTTGGCAATCTCCAGTGGCAGGAACAACCCAAAGAAAGGCTTTTGCAGCAATGTGTCAAGTTAATGTAGAGTGAGAAAGAACAGCCAGCAAAGCTAGACAGAAGGAACATAAAATGCAGGAGTTGGGTTGCAGTAAGTCCACACTGGTTTCCAAAAAACAAAAAAGTCTGAACTGGATGGATCCTGAGTAAGGAACTGTGATCCTGAGTAAGAAAGGGTGCATGGAGGTGGCAGTGTAAAACTTGGGGCCAAATTCAAATCTTCTCCTGGCAGACCCTGAAGACAGCAGGGTAAGAACTGTTGCCAATCTCGGCATCACCCTCTCTAAGGTCTTCCGCAGCTTTCCTTTTCACGTAACGCTGCCCACTGGCTTCTCATCGAGAAAACAACCCTATAACCATATGTGGAGGACAGACCCGAGATGACTGTCAAATTCCCTCTTAAGAAACTACAAAAATACCATGCAAAAACATTCACATCTCCAGTTGCCAACGTAAGAGCAGCCTGTGTGTGTTCCATGCAGACACACCACCTCGATACCATGGTGCTGGCATCTACTAACACTTCGCAACTCAAGCCTTCTTTTTCACCCATACCTACAGCGTCTCCAGGCACAAGAGGATTAATCAGTAAAGACACTGACAGCATTGATTTCAGTAACCAAGCCGGTAAATCTGCCTGTGCAAAAACTATCTATCAGTGCATCGTGTAACCACATGTGAACCACAGACCTCACAGCCTAAACAAATCTTATCTCTTCTGTCTGTACATGTCTCTCTGAAACACGGCTCAACAACCCACAGAAATTGTGCCTCAGCAGTCCTCCCCATCCCAACTGTGCCTGTAGACCCCAATGCAATGGAGGCTCTGCTGAATCAGCGGCTGTACTAACACAGTCACTGTCCAGTGCTGGAAGAGGCAAGACTAAGCAGATAGGGAGGAGGAAGAGGCTGTGAAAACAGAAACAGGGCTGCCTCCAAAGGAAGCCTAGCAACGCTGGAAGAAGCTTTGGACAGTACCAGTTTAAGCTGGTACTGTCCTTGGTACCAGCATTCCCTCATTACTGCCTCTGCTGATTCTTTTATGTTATGGTGAAAATCATCACACAGAACAACTTCAGTTGTAACTTCAGGGAAGTGCAATTCCAATTTCAGACCAGCTCTCTGACATGAATTATCAAACAGGGTTTCCCAGCCCAATGTGCAGTCTCTGCAATGCCCTCTGGCTACTTCCCACAGGATACCCTCTCCAGACAACAGACCGATGAACATCCTGAGAAAGCACAGAGCTGAGATTCTGCCAAACAACCAATTGAGCTTGTGACCCCAAAAAAGCAGCAAAAGGAGCATCAATGCCAACAATTCCCTCAAGTCACCTAAAAATAAAACACACATTTACACTTGGCAAACCCAAGCTGAAAGAGGAAGTAGTTAACAGTCTGTTGTAGTTAGATGTACTCCTGCAAGGTTTCAAAATAAAAAATGCAATTCATTAGCTGCTGTTGGGGACAACATAGGATTTTGACTACACTCCTTACAGTCATCAATCCAACCTCCAACAACTATGTGATCCATTTACACTACAGCAGTTTGGGTACTTTGCTGACCAGACTAAACCAGACCAACTCCTGCAAATCTCTCCCAGTCTTAAGCTGCAGCATGGCCTCCCCATCATTGTCACTCCTCCCTCCCAGCCTGAGGCAGCAGCTGTTGCAACTACTGCTGCTGACAGTATGTCACATTTGTAAGGCTCTTCATATTCTCTAATGATCCCGGACCTTTCTGCATCACTCTCTTGAGCCAGAGCTGAAATCAAAGAAGGAAAAGGTTAAAAAAACCCCACCTTTCTCAAGCCCTCAGCCTAGCTTGCAAGAGCCCCAGAGAGCCCTGCTAAGCACCACCGCATGGTAACAGTGACATCTACTTGAACAGAAAGCCCAAACGCAGCTCTCAGTGCCGACAGGCACTTTGATACTATGAGTGCGGTTGAAGAACCTGCAGACACTAAAATAGGAACAGGACCCAGGAGAGACTAGTGCACTGATTACACTCAAGTAATCAGCACACGAAGACAAGACTTGTCTTTGAAAACAAAGCAGTTTTTGCCACAGTTCTAGGTTCCTGTTGGAAATGACCTTATAAATGAAGTAACAACAGCAATGGGTTTCCACAGCACAGAACAAATGGGCCGCTCAGATGAAAAACATGAATTTTTAAGGGATGGGGAAGCACAATAACCAAAACCAGAAAACGTGCTGCTGAGAAGAATGAAAGATTAGGATTAGCAGGCTGATGGGACAGAGTCTCATCTGAATGTCAGGCCTGATTTTCCTCCCTAGAATGCAGCAAAAATCCTTCCTATGACCCATGAGGTGACTGCAGCCTTCAGCTCCAAACGCTTCCCTGGAACGTGCCAGGAATGCAAAGAGAACAGTCCATATTCTGAAGAGACCCAGCACCACTCATCATCAGATACAAATGACTCCCTACATCCATTAGTCAATTAGAGAGGCCAAGAATCTATAGGAATGCGATTAAAAAGAAGTATTTTTCCCAAAATTAAAACCCAGGAGGATTAATTCTCACTGCAAGCAAGAGCAAGCCAAAATGCATAAAGAAACCCAAGACAAAAAGGTAACAGGTATTGCTGAGCAAGACCAATTGCAGGGAAAAAAGCTCCAGCTCTGCAGAAAGTCACAACTTATAAGGAACAGTACTTGCCATGGCAATATAAATTAGTAAAAGGCACTCAGCAGCCCATATACCTGCACAGAAATAAAGTGGAGCTACCAAAGGCTTTGCAGGAACTTCTAGAAATACTAAACTCTCTTTGCAAAGCAGTAGCTTTCCTTGTCAGACTCCTGCTGACCTCCTATAACTCACGCAGCCCAGAACAGGGAAGCACCTTCCTAACCTGGGACACAAGTCGAATGTCACCTTGTTTTTGAGTTCACACTAACCTCAGATCCCCAGAAAAGCAGGTTTTAATGTGTATCTCATGGGCATGCAGACGCTGCAACACCTTGCGCTGTTCCCTTGGTACCTGTTGTATGGCCTTTAGCTACACGGTGGGCCTGGAAACAATGCCAGAGAATATTTTAAATGAAGTATTGAATGCAAGAAAACAGAGGTAACTTTACATTCAATCTTAGCGCACTTACTCTTCATTTTAGTCTGAAAAGCAGCAACTGAAGATTCACAGCTCATGAACAACACTAGGCACATCCCATGGAATACTCTTGATCAGCGTGAAGCTGACACACGAGCCCGGCTCATGCACTCAAGTACTACAGTGGATGGATTTCAGTTCAAGGCATTTTTGAATTAATGCAACACACCAGACTAAAAAGGTTTATGTTAGGAACCTGGAGCTCATTTTAAAAAGGAATCTTTTTCAGCATGGCACAGCACTTGCTGCATGGTGACACAGAAAAATAAAAGGGTTTTAATGTGCATTAACCGCACAGGCAGGCTGTGACAGAAATAGGAGAGAAACTCTGAAAACCAATACAGTAAATGCAGTCTGCCCATACAAACCACGCCCAAGCAAGGACCACGATGTCAGTATAACCACACTTGCAAGATATTCCAGCTGTCTAAGAGACCCAGCTTACCTCCCCCTGGACCTGTTGGACACACAGAGTCCCTGCTCCTTCCCCTGAACTGGCACTCACCATAGCTCCTGAGCTGACCCTGCCCTTTACCTTCAAGGCAACTGTAGACAAAGGCAAAAAGCCCAGACAGTGCAAATCCGCTTGGCTGTAATGGGTCACACTGGCACAGAGCAACAGTCCTTTCTTCTTCCTTTTTTTCTGTCCATTAGATCTGGTAAATTTTATTTGCAGTTTTTCAAAGCTTTTCATCAGCTTTAAAACTCAACACTAAAGAAAGGAGGTGAGCACAGAATGATTACCCAGAGCAAAACCAATGGGTGCTGTTTCTGAAAATATCAGTCCACAACTGGGCAGGGGTCAATAAAAACCTCAAGACAATCCAGCAACTGGAAAACCCAGGAGCATTCACTAAATAACATTTAGGATGAAGAGAGACAATTTCAACCACTTCACCCAAACTTGTAAGGGAATATTAGCGCGTGAGCCATCCAGTCCTTATGCTGGAGGACTTTGTTTAACAGCGAAACGCAGCAGGGGGTGGTTTTGGCGGTTGCACAGGGTGCAGGGCTGGACTATCTGCTGTCTGCAGGTGTATGGACAGCTAGCTTGTTCCAACAGGAACACAGGAGGCGTGCCATCTGTCCAATAGCATTGCCCATGGGGTGGGTTATGTGGAGTCTATATAAGTTAGTGACTGTTTAATAAACGGCTTTTGCAAGATCATACTGGTCTGATGATGATCATGAAGGTCCATGTTAGAGCTCTCACGAATGTCCTCTTGGCTGAACCTGAACCCTGCGAGTTCTGTGATTCTAACTCCTGTGAAATTACACAAACTAGTTACACTCTTCCAGGTAACATCAATCCTTGGCCACTCTGCGATCTATATTTACAAAACCTAATCAGGATGGCTACAGGATAGGTTCATAACAACTATTATTCAAAATCAGACCTCAGGGCATCACTACCTGGGACTGGAGCTTTTCCCACTTTAAAAACAGGCCACAAATACGTCACCTTTCACCGGAGCAGTAATTCCATCCTATTGTATTCCCAGGCACAACACTTTGTACCTTTCACTTGCCACCATAAGGTCTTTGCTAGGAGTTTCTAAATTTCACAAAACTCCTCTTTCACTTGACCACATTGGTGCTTACCCCAGCTGTGCTACACTTCCCAAGGTGGAGGTGTCAGGAGACAAGGAGGATGCAGAAGCTCACCAGCTCCCAGACACCCCACCCTGCTGTCACAGTTTGTAGCTGCCAGGCTCTGAGAGTCCACAAAAGGACACGTTTTCTGTTTTGCAGACATCTGAAGCTTTCAGCTCCCTATGAAAACTTCCGATTTCAAAATTTCTACCAGCTTACTATTAAAAATATTTCACTAAATAACCCTAACCTCTGCTTGCTTACAGGCCTATCTCAACAGCACCTGAATGCACTAAACGAACACTCGTTGGCACTGCTATAGCTGTTTTCCTTCCAAACTATTTAAAAATACTGACTAATGAATCAGGCAATATTTGCCCAGTTGCCAGGAAAACAGAAACACCTTTTGTAACTGCAGGAAGTAACAAGAAGTCAATCATTCACAGAGCTAGGAACAGAAGCTGAGACTCTGAGCTCTTTCGAAGGTGGTGTCTCCCCAGATACAGGCCCCAAAACGCTTGCTCATGACAACACCAAATGCCTCGGCAAGGGCTTTCTAATTAAAACATGGAAAAGGCTAGAATAAAACATACTTTAGTCAAATTGTTTGTGTTTATTTTATTCACAATTAAAACAGCTTTACATTTCACTGCGTACAGAGCCACATATGTGTGCTCTGCACACAGGAACAAACAGTGATCACTTCGATGCTGCAAGCAATTCTTGTGCTGCACCTTCATCTCTAGAAAAAAGCGTCTATCTGCCTGTGCAAACCCACTGAAATCTCCTTATCTGCAATACCACAACGCAGAGGTGTCCCTGGGTGTGTTGTGCCCAGCATGGCACCTAATACAAGCAAGCCTCACTGCACAGGAAAGGCAGGTAACAGCACTTCCTACCCACATCACCTAAGTCCAGGCACTCTTGAGAGCTCTGCTACCCTGCCTCAAAATTACTAACTACAGTGACAACTTCTTCTGTTCTTCATTAACCGTCTCAGCAAGAAACTATTTCCCCACACTGTGCTGAAAAACTAACTCCCCTGCTCTCCCCAAGACCACTCACCTGGAAGTGAAAGCTCAAGTCTGACCTCTGTCTCACACCACAATCCCAAGAAAAGCCAGAGCCAGAGAGTGTGTTCTCATGCAGCCAGCAGTTCAGGCAGCCTCCAGCTGCAAACCTGCACACTCCTCTCCACTGCAGGAAACACAGAACATACTGCTGAGACTCAGCAATCTGTAATGATTCCATCAGTGGAGCAATATGTACCTGCTTTCTTCTGAAGATGAAGGAAAGAAGGAGAATGTCAAGAAACAAACAAAAAAAAAGTACCATCAATAAAGAAAGAGAAAATAAAAAGACTGCCATCACCACCACAGGGAAGCAAAGACACAATTCGCGGCTCTGCATGCACACCACTCTTGCCAAGGCCTGGATCTGAAGGCAAAGAAGTCCACTACAGCAGGACGCAAAGAGCAAAGCCAAAAATCCGTGCTAAATATTGCTGCCAAACAAGGCATTTCTTGTCAGTATTTGTAAAACAAATTGGGCCTGTGCTGTAAATATCCCTGCATCTGTGTGCTGGTTGCTTCAGCATGAATGCTTGCAAATAAGCTTCACCGCACGCTTGCAGAGGGAGAATAGCTTGAGCAATTCTGATAGGACTCAGCTGTTCAGGCCCTACAAGTCTCCCTTTGTGACCTGTCACTGACAGCACTACTGCAGCCTCTCTCACCGAATCGCTGCAATGAGGTGAGCAGCAGTTTGCAGCCACCTGCACGCAAAAAAAGACAACAAGCAAAGGAAAAGGCCTTTCAAGGCAAAACACCTCAAGACTACAAGACTGCTTGCAGAATGCTGTAACCATTTAACAAGCAAACCAACTACAGAACTTGCTCCAGGCTCAAACTATTTTTTTGGATGGTTTTTCAGTTTTGCTTGTTTTTTTCCCCACACGTCAGGACCTCCTTTGACACAAGCCAGTCTTCCAGCTCACCTCATCCCACTTGTCAAGCTCAAGAACTCAGTTATGACATCCCTCTGAAGAGAGAGGGATAGAAGAGCCATCTCTGACAAATAACCAGCTACTGTAGGGCAGATCACTTTTCTGGGTTCCTCCCAAATGAGCAATCTGAATGGAAGCACCACTCAATGCTCCAAGAGAGGATTACAGCTATTGCCGTGTTACAGTCCCCCTGTCCCCTGCCTGTCACTCAGAAAGCAGCAATTTGATTCTGCAATTACCGGTATCAAAGCACATTTTGTAAACTTACAAGTCTACTCCCAGGTCTTCCACCCTCTAATAGCATGACCTTCACCAGGCTGCTTCACTTTCTGGAAACAACTTGCCTTTCATTACGAATAGGAAACTTCAGTATTTCATCACTGTGGTCAGAGGAAAGGCACTGCAAGTACCAGGATTAATATGAGACGTGTCCCACGTGGAGGAGACTCTAAAACACTTTTCTTGCAAGTAAATAACATCACCAAGTTTGGTTTAGATGACAACATTTGGAAAGGAAGAGTACATTAGGGTTGGATGAAGTTTATTTCACAGTGAAACCAAACAATGTATTTCCCTCCTCATCACTTACAAACTCAGGAGCCAAGACTGACCTGTTGAACTAACAGCCAAAACTAATCTGGATTTCAAACTGAAGCCTTAAAAACACTGAATATTTCCTTCTCCAACCCAGAACTGTAATAAAACCTAGTGATGATTATTGCTTAATTGTCTTACAGCAACATTTTGACGGGTCAGATGAATGGCCCCATCATTCCAGTGGTTGTATAGACAGGCCATGTGCATGCACACATACATAGGGTAAGCAGCAAGTGCTCTAACACAAATGTAGCCTAAAACAAAAGGAAAACAGAAGACAAGAAGGTAGTAACGGCTCCATCGTCACAAGAGGAGCTGATTAGAAACTAAAGCAATGAAGCTGGTATCCTATTTGCTAGCCATCGTTACCGACAACCAAAAATTTTTTATCAATGCTTTTGTCTAAAAGGAGAATGGATTTCAGGGGTATATCAGATCCCCAACACAATCTTCTCCTCATTAGGGTCAACATCATTTATTTGCAGACTTTTCAACAGGTGGGAAGCAGTACAGGCTTCACTGACATCCAAGGAACAGCCTTTCTTTCTGCCACTGGATGACTTGGAACACTAGGCACATCAGTTGAGCAGAGATGAAAGCACCTGTGCATTTAGATGAGTCCACCAGAATGCAAACAGACGGCAGAAACAGAAGGCTCCATTAGAGTAACACCTGCCTGGTGGCAGGGGATGAGCAGGACAGGTTAACTCTGATTTACCAATTACTTATTCTAGGTCACTGCTTGATGAATATATTTTGGTTTCAAAAGCGTAATTCTAAGGTAGCCACACGATGTTCAAAGCTGACTTGGATTTGTGCAGCACGTACTATCTAATCCACCCAAGCACACAGGTAGGCAGAAAGCTGCTACTCTGCAGCATGGGAAGGAGAATTTGCCACCCGCAGGCAAAGCTCTCAAAGTTGCAGAGGCACTACCATAGTCAAGCTAAAACCACGCACAAGTATTCTTGAGCAGAACCACAACGATGACTTTCAAATCTGCAAACCAGAAAGTACACACCCAATCATTCCTTCTCCCATAAGCAACCACTTACTAAACCCAGTTTCCCTGCCTTCACGTCCATGACTACCATGAACCTATATAAGCATAGAGGAAGCTATTTAGAAAAAAACATGTTTTACTGACAAAAACAGAGGGTGGATGCTCCAAAACCCAGCAAACAGTCCTACTAGTGGTACAACGTTTTCTGTGAGAGTAAAATTGCATTGCCCTCTCATTCAGGCACAACACGTGGGATTCCTCCTTCCGCAAAGCTGGAGCAGCCAAGATTTTCCATGCTACATGGCCAGCATGAAAGACAATGAGAGCTGGAGTCTCCAGTTTATGGACGAAAAAATGCTGTTAGAAAAGAAGTGACAACAGCCATAAGGAAGAGAGGACGGTAAGATGTAGGCTTCCTACAGTCCTGAATAAACTGCACAGAATGACATGGGTTCAGTTATAGGTAAAGACATTTCAGAGCCATGGGAAAAGCAGACAGCAAAAAACCAAAAGAGGGGAGAGGAATAAAAAAAAAATGTAGAAAACCAGTGTGACACATACCCACAGTCTATCCAGCTTATAGTACCTCGTCCTTTCACCTCCTGGGCCACACTGGACAGTAATCTGAGCGAGTCTTCTGCAGCAGCAGCTGAAAAACAAAATAATACTACAAATAAATCACCAACAGTATTATTACTGCGCACAGGAAAACACAATGGGGCACTCCTTTGTTCCAAAGCTCTGGAAGAACACTTTGTCTAATTTGAAGAAATCACTAAAATCTTCTGTGAAGCAGAACCAATGCCGGCTGCCACTGAAGTTGGGTGGCTGTTCCCTTCCACCGCCGTCAAACAACACACTGACATCCATACTTCCACGCACACTCCCTGACCTACAGACATGGAGCTATAACCATGCCATCTCCTGCAAACCAGCTTCCACTCCAACACTGCTTTTTTCCTGTGGCTTAGTATGAACCAGTTTGTACCACTTGCTGGTGATTAGAGTGACTTCATTTAGGACTTTTGTCAGCAGTAAGGTCAAGTCATTCAGTATCTCTGCCTGCCTCAACAGCCTGTCACACAGAGAAAACAGAACACTGTTACTCTCATCATAACCCAAACCAACAGTCATGAGGAGCTCAAAACTGTTAAAGTACCCAGCAAAGATCCTTCCAATAAGCAGCTGTATTACAAATACCCAGCTGAGATTTTCACAATGCCACACCACACCACACGTGTAGATACTGCAAAACACTTTCATTCCAAAGCTGTCCTATAAATGGTATTAAAAATAAACATAGAAGGAAAATGAGACAAGAGCTCGGGAGAGAGCAACATGAGAGGTTTCAACAAACACCAGTTCAAAAAAACCAACCAATCTAACAGAAACTGGTTCTTCCCTCAATACAGAGAAAATAGAAACCCAGAGCCTCTTCCTTCCAGAGCCTTTCAACTGCTGCTGCTCCACAACCACTTGAATGTAAGAGTTGATATACTGGGTCAAGCCAAATGCTTTGATGCACCCATATCTTGTCTCCAACACTTGGGCAAGTAAAGGCCTATATAGGTCAGAGTGGGCCAGCAGAGCCATCAGGTAGCAACAGCCCACTCTAAACGTCCACAATTTTTATCTCAACAATCCCTTGAGTAAGAAACAGTTTATTTGTATTTTAACGATCTTCGCTTGGGCCCGATGCCATCAGAGATGCCAGCCCACACATGTTAGGTCTCAAGAAACTCTCCTTTCTCCAGTATTGATAACATGCAACTGCCACTTCTCTCCAGCACAGGCACACAGACAGGTGGGTGAATTCTTCATAGCATCTTGTGAGTGGAACAGTTTGATAAACGCTCTTTAAAATACAAGCATTCAAGACAAGTAACTTACCTCAGAAGATTCACTAGCTGAGCAGCCCTGGCAGAATACCCAGACAGTAGAGTGAACTAAAAGAGGACATCTCCTGAAACCACGAGGAGGAATTTTCTGCACAAGAAGAATTACTCATCTAGTTTTGCTCAGCTGAGAAGCAAAGCCTTTGTACCAGCAGTACAATCAGATGCTGGCCAAAACCTCATGACAGCTTGGGGATGTGTATCTGGTGTTAGAATTGCACCTCCAAATTCCTCTCTCTTTTTCCCCCCTTCCCTCTTTCTGGGTGACGGGTAGGCAGGAGATTTCTAATTGTGCAAGGATCACTGTTCTGGGAAGAAACACTAATCCCACAGTCAGCTCTGCAGGCAATGCTTTAGACTGCTAAAACCAACCAATTAAATAACAAAACCAGAAAAAAGAAATCTCTACAACATGACTTTTGAACAATGCCCACAGGGCAACATTTATTTGATGAGTGTCAGAGCTGGAGTGTTCTGCTTGTCTTCTAAAAATGAAAGCAACCACCACTTAAAATATTAAGCATAGAAAAAAATCTTCCCTTTAAAAAGCTGAAGAATATGGATGTCTCTTTTATCTAAAGTGTGCCTTTCAAAATCAAAAAGCATTAGAAACTCTTTTATGACTTTCACTTTGAACCCGTTACTACAAAACCATTTGACCAAGTTCAACTGCTTAAAGTTTCCCACTACAGCAAAACACAAATATTTTTAACAAAATCTAAGTCACATCTGTCGCATTAACTGCTTCAGAATAAGCATCTCTTCCCCAAACAAAGGTAATTATTCCAGCACCTGCATGTTTTTGTCTGCAAAGTTTTCTGACATTGGAGAGGGAGGATACTGGATCACCATATTCTGCTCTGACTTGCCATACTATAAACCCAGAGCAACTCTATCCATGTCACTGTGTGTAACTGAGACAACACCTTTGCAACAGTTCAAAAAGGGAGAGGCCAACCCCAAACAAAGCATTACCACAGAATCATACAATGGTTTAGGTGGAAAGGACCTCAGAGATCATGTAGTTCCAACCTCTCTGCTTCCCCAGGTAACCTGTTCCAGGGCCTCACCATCCTCATAGTGAGGAATTTCTTCCTAAGATCCAACATAAATCTATCCTCTTTTCACCGGAAACTACTTCTCTTTGTCCTACCACTGGAGCCACTCATAAAAAAATCCCTCTGCAGCTTTCCTGTAGCCCTTTCAGTTACTGGAAGGCTGCTATATGGTCCACCTGGAGCCACTCTTCTCCACGCTGAACAGCCCCAATTCCCTCCGTCTTTCCCCACAGCAAAGGTGCTCTAGCACTCTGATCATCCTTGTGGCACTCCTCTGGACATTCCCCATGTACTTTTTGTACAGGGGACTCCAGAAGTGGAAACAGTACTCCAGGTGAGGTCTTGTAAGAGCAGAGTGGGAGAATCACTTCCTTTGACCTATGGGCAATATTTCCTTTGATTCAGCCCATGATATGGTTGGCCTTCTGGGCTACACTCACACACTGCCAGCTCATGTTAAGCTTCTAATCTACCAACAACCCCAAGCCCTTTTTGGGACTGCTGCCAATCCATTCACCACCTAGCATGTGTTTGCGCTTGGGGTTACTCCAATCCAGATGTGAGACCTTATCTTGTATTTCTTGCCTGCAGGAAGAACAAGGAAGCAACCACAAAACCAAAACAGCACTAAGCAAAATCATCCTAATGATACGTTGTACTTCTTGCAGTCTAATGACTTCCACATTCACTACAGCATTCTGCACGTGAGTTCTTCATTTTACATGATGCCACAACAAAACACCACACCAAAACAAAAGAGGCAACGAAGGCAAAAGGGTACAGCAGGCACAGAACAGAGCAAAAAGAAGAGCAAACAGCCTGAATGACAGAGAACGCAGCAAAGAGATTTAACGGACAGGTGGCAGGACATGAAATGAGCCATTTCTCCCTCTTACACAAGCAACTCATTTTTTACTTTTGTATTTTGTTAATTAAAGTTGAAAGACAACCATGGGCCATTCAAGGCTGTCAGAGCAACGATGGATGTTAGTACTGCAACTACTCATTAAGCCTTTCAGTGTCACCAGGAAATCAAAACTTGCAAGCTAGTGTGATAAACAAGCCAGAACGCTCTGGCTGTTGGCTGTTACAAGCGGCCAGTTTTGGAGACAAAGCCACAATAAAGAGCGGTTTTGCCAACATGAGAGAGTACGTAGATGACCAAATCAAGACAGCACCAATCTTTAAACATAAGGAACCTCTGAGTTACAATTAAGGACAGTGGTGCTGAAGAACCCCTTGTAGTCACCCAGAAACTGATTACAGTTACATAAGGCAACGACAAAGAGAAAGCAAGCAAGTGTGAAGAGTTTAGTCATCTGAGCACATCCACCGATGTTCAAATGCACAAACCTTGCTGGGCAGAAAGATGTGACACACCAAAAAAAAAAGCCTTACCAGATTTGGAATAGAGCACTAGGATGTTATTCCGTGTCCTGAGCAGCTTCTTAAAATCCTTGTGGTCACTTATTTTTTCTATGAGTGGAGACACCTTCAGCGAGTACACAAACACTGACCAGAACGCCTGCAAACACAAAGCCATCAGTTACAGCTTCCATGCTGAGAAACAAAATACAAAGTCAAACTGGCTTTGAAATTGCCTTGACCTTTCTCCATAATCTTGAGTCACACTGCCTTAAATAAACTATCACATTGATTTGATTGGCAAAACCCAAACAAAAAACTAAAAAAGCCAAACACATGATTTACTGAAACTGGACCAATACCACTCCCAGCAAGTATCCTTCAGAGGAGAGAGGAGATAAACCTACATGAAGAAATACAGTTCAGTTAAGTAGCTATCCCCTTCAAAACTCTGTTCCCTAGTCAGATAATCAGATTAAAATTCTTATGTAAATTTAATATACTGTAGCAGGAGAAGTAGCAAATTACCACTTGGAGAGCACTCTCCTGTGCCTAGATCTCAGAATATGCTGCAAAAATGAATCGCGTACTTTGATAGCCCACAGAAGACAGCAAGAATCATAAAGTCAAACTATCTAACACACACTGACACAGAGCAGACTAAGAAAATGAAAACAGAATTTGCAAGTAGTGCAGCACCCACATTACCTACACTTTCCAAGCAGAACAGGGTTGCCCATTGGCCATACCATACCTCACATGCCCACTAGCACCTTTGCCACAAGATCGAGTTTGGCTTCCACTGGCCCCATGGATTCATTTCTCTGCAAGTCACTTCTGTATCTACGCAAACAAATTTGGGGCATTTATTGCATTTTGGTCTCTTTAAGTAATGACTGCTCCAGAGCAGTCTGTCTTTTATCCTACTATAAATTAAAATTCCTATCAAAATATGACCATAACCTTGGCTGGGGCCTCTGCTGTTCATTTGTACTGCAATAATGATAATAATCTTATACATCAGGCTGCGCTGCCTCCCTTCTGTGCTGGACTGAACTCATACTAAGGGAATGACTACGGGGAGCCTAAAAATTATCTAGTTTATATTCACCTTACAGTAAAACCTTAACACTTAATTGCTTGGCTAAAAGCTTTAAGTCATTTGCCTACCACACACAAGAGGTTCAAGGTTTTCTTAATTGCAGAAACTGATCATGTTTCACTCCAACTGGCCTGGAAAACGCGTGTCCAGGGTGGATGTGAGAAAGTAAGAGGCTGCTCTTGCATCCCATGTAGTACAGATTGCAGCATGCAAAACAAGGCAGCATGCCAATCAAAGTCAGCACATGCAGCCCCCGGGCACTCACTTCATTACCCATTCTGCTATTTGCAAACACCACTCACAGAGGCACAGAAACAAAACCTGCACCTATAAAACACACTGTACAAGTGCCAGAAGTTTTTACACGTGGGAAAGGGAGGGGGAGTCTTGGGATGAACAAGGTAGAAGGAAAAAGTTGAGCTGAAACAGGGGTCGTCCTCCAAACAACACCAGAACACGTTCAGGAATGTAAATTTACTAGAAGATAGACCTACAACATAAAACACAAAAGCACACCAGGCCACATGGGCTTAGGCTGAACAAGTAATCCCACTCCACAGGCAGACCTCTGACCACCAAGCCCTGCTGACTGGATGGTCTAACTGCGAGAAAGAAAGAAACAGATCTGCAAGCCAGCCCCTACCTTCAGCATAAAAATGTCCTTGATGCCTTAATGTGATCGACAGACTCTCATTCTTCTAAATCCAGATGTCTAAAGCTCAGCCTTTCTACTTCAAGCTGATGTATGTGAATCACTTGTGTATTTTCTGAGATAAATATATGGTGTTGCCAATCAAAGCAGACAAATATAGTGGCACTAAGTGAGGTGACAAGGACATGCAAATTCCGGCTCAAAACTCATCACCATCAGAGGCTGCACAGGAGGGATTAATTTAACATTGATTTAGGAGCGCTTAATCCAAATAGTGTTTTTGAAACTTTTCCCTTCACAGTAATTTTTTGTAACTATCGAAGTGCCTTGAACTTTTACTTAAATGCCTTGAGTGACAGAAGGCAAGTCAACTTTACAGAAAATAAGGCTGAC
Organism: Rhinopomastus cyanomelas; assembly: GCA_013400115.1. NCBI lineage: Eukaryota > Metazoa > Chordata > Aves > Bucerotiformes > Rhinopomastidae > Rhinopomastus > Rhinopomastus cyanomelas. Next base: position 828,602 of record VXBP01007533.1, read on the forward strand.
CACAGAGGGATGAAGGGAAACTGAGCCAGGCTCTTCTCAGTGTTGTCTAATGACAGAACAAGAGGCAACGGGTGTAAGCTGGAACATAAATATGAGAAGGAACTTCTTCACGGTGAGGGTGACAGAGGATTGGATGGGCTGCTCAGGGGTGTTGTGGAACCTCCTTCTCTGTAGACGATTAAAACCTGCCTGGACATGTTCCTGTGTGACTTAATCTAGGTGATCTTGCTCTGGCAGGGGGAGTTACCTTTTGAGGTCCCTCCCAACTCCCAATGGTTTAGAATGCTGGACTCCGTTAAGGACAATCTAGTCTGTGCACTCACTGGCTAAAATAAATAATTGGACTAAAAAAGTTACAAAAACCACTTTCCATGTGACCCAAATGGTATTATGAACTCTGTTGAAGGCATCTGTAATGTTTTACTGATAGGTCAGACATACACTTATCCCGTCTTTTCCTCTCAGAAAGGCTCTTTAGCCAATTTCAGGTTTGTTTGGGGTTTTTTTCTCCTTATAATGGCAGAACTAGGCACCTCCTGAAAAATGTTGTCACTAATGGAAACTCATGGTACTGGAGGAACAGCATACTGCATATATTCACTGCTACTTTGCCCCATTCCTCCCCAGATATCAAATCAATACATTACTCATTTTCCTGCAGTTTTACTACAGCAGCAATCACTGGTGCTGTGGTTTAGCTCAAAACCCACTGGGAAAGACCCACTGTGCCAACAAGCACACCAGTCAGCTCTGCCAGAATGAATCATCTCCCTTTAATTAAGACTAATGTTACAGTATTTACAGGCTATAAAATGCAAAAGGTCCAAACTGAAGACATCAAGTTGGACAGAAACACCCTGTCTACACTTCTAAGGCCGCTGCAGTAGTACTGGGAGGTTATCAGCTGAGAGGAAAAGTTCATCAACTCCCAGTACACATTTGCACTACACTGTGTCTGCACAATGATAAGAATTAAGCAGTTCCCTGCTCTCCATCTTTCTCCTGCTGAAATTAATCAATACCCTGCCCAGGAATAAAGGAGAGGCCAGATTATCATTAAACTTCCCAAAGAACCTCCCTCCGCCTTTGCCGCCAGCTCCACTGAAGGCCAAGTGATGCTAAGCAGCTGCTTTTACCAGATGTCAGTCCCAGGAGGAGGCTGCTTTGCCCTGTTCCAGAGCCATCACCGAGTCAACACTACCAGCAGCTACAGCCTCACCCTGGCTACAGTCACTAATTCCGGCAACAGCATGAAATTCAGAAGATGGGAAACCTATGGAAGCAGTTACAACAGTCTTCTCTGAAAACAGGGCTGATATTCCTGCACAAGCCACAGGCTAAGCAGTGGTACAGGCAAGGCTCATCTGCAGGCACTGGGCTATGTAACTTTAACTGTGAGATATGAGTCCGGTAAATTTACTCTAGACGTTTTGCAGGACAGCTCATCAGCCAGGCACTGACTGATCAGGCACACTGCTCCTTGTTTAAATCCAGGACACAAGAGGAGATGAGCTCATATTAAAAAGAAGAGGTCAAGAAAGGTGACAGTCCCTCCTGGGCAGGAAGCCTCTCTTCATATGCATCAGGAAGTGCTACATTCACACATATGGAACACTATAAATAAGAAACAAGCTCAACTCCCCATCACTTGAACATCATAAAGCTTTAAAATCTATTCACAACCACTGATGATGAGAAGTTAAGAAACACTCCGAACTTTTTTCTCAGGAAGCTTGCCTACCTTGGTACCCACTGAAGTAGAAGGAATGTTAGCACCAACACATGTGACATCCGTGCCGCTCCTGTCCTGTGACGGCTGTGCTGACCAGACACTGCAATACAACTGAGGGAAGGTCTATCTTATTTCATGCAGTGTTTGCACAGTGCCTAGCTTAATGGGGCTACATCCACAGCTAGAACCAACAAAACAGTCATCTGGTGTCCTCAGATGCAGGAAACTTTGGTGGAGACCTTCAGAAAAATGACAGGCTACATGTGGCAGACTATGAAATGCAAATCCGGTAGCACTTCTAGTCTGCAGATTTCCCCCAGCTCCAGATCTCAATCTGAATTTATTTTCACAGAATTTTTTATGGCTTAGGTCGCATATCAGTCATGTGATTGTAGTGTCTGATCTAAGATGCATGAAGGATTTTTTAAGTTAAAAACATAAGTGAACCCAAAGCCTCAAGACAGTCAATTCAAAACTGCCAAGAGACACTGCTATTCAGGAACAACGTACAAAACCACATGTGCTCTGGCTCTGCCTCTGCTCTCCAAATCAAAGCATGTATTTAAATAGATCTTGCTAGCTAGGTGGAAGGAGGCTGATCAGTCAGAAAGGTTTCATTTTCCTTTTCTTTTCCCTGCTCTGCAGCAATTCCTTGCAGAGCTGTTGAACTTACACAAGTGTTAAAAGAACAGCAAAACACTTCTTAACTCCACTTCCTTAGAACTGGTACTGAAGAAACATCTGAGCTTTCAGAAGGCCAGAGAGATACAGGCAAATAACTATTTACTAATCATACTTACAGGACGAACCCTACCAAAAAATGTCATCACCCCCCAGGCCACGTCTTCTCAAAATCACTAAGGATCTGAGAAAGCAGAATTTATTTGTCAAGTTTTTACTTGGCTCTGAACGAAAAAAGGGAGTCTCTTTCAAGCAGTCACAGCTTTGTGACAGCATGGTCTTTTGCTAAGAATAACAGCACATCTGAGGAATAACTGCATGCATTTATTTGATATCAAGGGCAATAAAACACATCATTTTACAAACAAGAAAGTACAAATCAAAATTAAATAAGGAAGAAACAGGAAAGAAGTGGCAGTGGACAGAAAAATCTATTTCTTATTTCCAGCTTGAGAGCATGTAAACACACAGTTCCCTGGACACAGATTATGCATTAAAAAATATAAACAGAGATGCACCTGAAACAGTGCTCAGGTGCCCGAGTCCACGTGCATACAGTTTCTATGCACACACAACACTTACATGTAGAGTTAGGCAGACAATCTGCACACCATTCATCAAGAATAGCTGGGGCAGATGCAAGCACTGCTCATTCTAGTGCAGCTGCTGCTAGGCAGGGGTGCAGCTTAACACTCTGCTACAATTTCAAAAGTCCTCTTTTTCGTAAGCAAGACATTGTCTTTGATTTCTGTCTTAGCTTAAGTGCCCATTGGCATCATTCTCATTTGGGAACAACAGCATTCAAGCCACTGTAAATATGACTGATCACTGACCCTGTACATACAAAACAGATTATGTCTGCCGAGGCATTTTATGGGGAGGAACAAACCTGCCTCAAAAATCCCAAGCAGTAAGGGAGATGACTGAAATCCATTTCAGAATTATTTTCTTTAGGAGGGAAGCAGTTCACATTCTTAACAGGAGTCTCCTCTGCTGCACTTAAGCAGGGGTTGGGGGAAGGAAACAAAGAAATCACCAGAGCAAGACCAGATCTCACCTTCCCTTTCCTACTCAGTTCCCAAAATGAACACTCTGGTGCAACACACATTTAACTTCAGATGGTGTATCTGAAGGAACACCTCTAGACTGCAATGTCAGAGGTTCGAGTGGCCTAGCCAGGTGCTGAGACAGGGGCAGCATGCTTGTACTGAAAATACCAAGTCTAAGTCATCTCCAGGCAAGCACAAGAGGGAAATTCATCTGTTGCTCTCTTCCCCTTAGTTTGTTCTCCCTTAAAAATACAAGATGTTCAAATTCAAAGCCCCCTTACAACAATCACAGTTTGGCTGCAGATGTTTCATCCTCCTTGTTCATCAACAAACCACTCTTGACCTTGTGCAATAATTGCTTGCTTTTCACTCTCAAGCCCTCCCTCTGCCGCTATTTACATTCAGCCTGGCACTGCTTTGATCACTGAGCCATGGGTAACAAATGCCTTCTAAGACGGACAGTGATAAGTAGGACAGTCCCCTGTTTTCATTCATGATTAATATCCAAGCTATAGAAACATTTTAATCAAATCAGATGAGGGGAGACAAGTTATGTGTGTAACCCAACAGTACCTCAAGCAAGCCTGCTAAGAATTTATTATTTGAATGAAGAAAGAGGAGAAGCAGTAGCAACTGGGTTCCAGACTTCATGGGTCACAGCTGAAGTAGCCCCCGCAGTCCTGCTGGGACCACAAAAAACCAACCACATCTGCAGGGGTTTCCAAACTGCAACCCATCGAGGAATTCATGCACAGAGGCTGCAGCATGTTACTTTGCAACTGATTGGAAAAGCCATCTTTTGGTGGGGAGTGGTGACTCCTGGACCTACAGCAGCTTGAGATGGGAAGTTGAGGAACACTCCAGCAGAAGCACCAGAAGATCCACAACTTCATCATTAGATAACCAGGTTTTTGCCAGACAGATGTACATTTGCAGACACTCCCATTGGGCACTGCTTGAGGTTTGTTCACTTCCCACGTGCTCCATGGAAGGACACGTTCTTACTCTACACATAACCCAGAGCTATTAGCTCTCACCTGAAGCTATTCAAGGAATAAAAAAGCCCAAGCACTGCTGACATTTTATTGTGGTGGGTTATATCTGCAAGAGTCAAGTGTCAGATCTTCTTTTATTTACAAAGGAAGGCAAATTAAAATCCTGGCAGTGTCGTGGTGTTCTTCAGCTGAGGTTGAAGAATGCTACAAATAAGGCACTCCATTTAACGCGGTGCTTGCTATGTTCACTTTCCAAATATAGAAGACAGTAAAAAATACCATGGAGACATCAAGATTTGACTAGACTCTACTGTTCACATTGTTCTTAAACGCTGGATTTTAAGAAATGTAAGCTACGTGCATAATGGTCTGTGATAGAGACTGCTCTTAAGGGCTCTGTGCAGCAAATTAATTGTGTGGTTTATCACGGATTTTCAAACGCTTAGCAATGGAAAACCTGTGCAACTATTTACTAATTAACAACTCACTGTAATAGGGTCAATTACTAATGCTGACAAAGAACTTTCTCCTTGTGAATACCAAGCTTGTTCTCCGTTCAAGACAGGCATTGGTGCAATATCTATTCAATAAGCTGCTAAGGAAATGATGTTTCAGATATCACTTCTGAATGAGCATGTTTGAATGACTTCAGGAGCTAAGGACATGAGCAAAGCATGTGCCTCATAATCTTCCACCAAAAACTGGGCTTTGAAGCAGTTTTAAGTAGTATCACCTACTCAAGAAACATATAGGAGATGCTATAAAAAGAAGACAAAACCACTACTAATGTGACTTATAAAAAAGAGGGGGGTGAAAAATGACACCTGAAAATCCTTAGCATTTTCTATGACACTTGTTATCTTCAAAGCATTGCACAAATATTAACTAATTAATCCTCACATTTTCCACCAGGTGATAGGAGACGAAGCTTAATTTAAATAGTCAGAGTAAGACTCACTCAGAAATGAAGTGATCTGCAAGAAGCAAAAGGGAGGCAGCAACAGAGCAAGCTGTCACTCAGCTGATCTTAGAGCAGCACACAACTAGAGTCCTAGCGTGCCATCTCCTGAGAAGTGATAGGAAAGAGTCTATCTGCAGCCACCCAGCAAATATACCATGACTACAAACCCAAATCAAGCCACAAAGACAATCACAAATGAGATTAGCTTTGTTATCTGTGTTCCGTAAGCACACAAACCACAGCACCCTCCACCAATGCTATCAGCTATTGACACCTAGCAAAGTGCCCAAACTTCAGACATGCTTTGCCATCACATTCTTTTCCCAATCACAAACTTGAGATGGTGGCAGGATCACAGTAAACTGTAACCTCCTTCCAAAGTGAATCTGGCCATGTCAGGAGATGCTTGTTTTTGATTTTGGTTTCAAACTGCTGTTTTTTCATTCACAGACTTCCAAATAAATCCCTGAATGATGATGTCCTGACATCCATCCTACTGCAGGAACTCCAAGAACCCACCACCAAAAAAAGCAACAGAAAAAAGAACAAGCACCTCTTCCATTACCAACAGCTCTTGGTATTATGAAGACACCCCTGGATCGAAATACCTCTTCTGAAGACCACAATGCTCTTGTGGGGATATTCTAGGCCCCCTGAAATAACCAAACCAATCCTGAAAGCCCAAGGCTTTTTAGGAAGGGCATCAGAGGAGACAGAGCACAGCCTACGTCACAAATTCTACAAATTCATATTTTGAGGAGGGACCAGCAAGTTTGCCTCTGCAGTAACCTTCCTTTGACTGTGGCAGCTCCAGCAGTACAAACAGTAAATAGATGGGAAGAGGCGTTCCTGAACTCAAGTCCAAATACCACCAGAGGAAACAGCACCTGAGCATTGCAAAGGAGCAGCAGCACTAGCACCCTGCCTGCAAACTCACCAGAGGCAAAACCGTGGCTGCCACACTGCAGAGCTACCTGTAACACAGAGTGAGACAGGCCAGGACTCACAAGTCCTTGTCAGTTCCCACTAATGCGTTCCCGTGATGCTACTGTCACATAAGGAGCTGGAAGCCTGAACTGTTGCTTTCAAGCCTTTCTTCAAAGGCAATGGGTTTGAATGGCACCAGGAGAAGAACTCTGCTTCCCAATGGCTGTAACTCAGTCAGGCTCTCATGATTCAGTTTCTCTGTCATTAAGTCAACACTTGGACAATGAACAAACCTTAGCCACGCTGGCCTGAGTTCACCCTCTTCAGTGTTTACAAGGCAAACGGATCTCAGATGCAGAATCCTGTTGGAAGCAGTGGGTGCCTCTCCTAGGGAAAGGACAGCACTGGATGTACTAGAGGAAATGCAAACCGACCTTGGTGTGAAATGCCTTCAGAATGCCTTTAAGAGCCAGTTCAGTTCTTTGAGTGTGAAATACAGCCAACCACTTGACAGAGGGAAGTATCTCTAAACCATAACTTTCCTATGACTCTGACTCCCTCAAGAAATAAAATTTACAGCAGGTGGAGATCACTGCAGTACGTTCCCTCACATGTGTCACATATTCAGTGATACAGAACGTAACATAACAGAATCATAGAATCATTACGGATTGGAAGGGACCTCGAAAGATCACCCAGTCAAATCCCCCTGCCAAGCAGGATTGCCTAGACCAAGTTAGAGAATCAGTCAGGGTTAGAAGGGACCACAGGATGATCCAGTTACAACTCCCCTGCCATGGGCAGGGACAACCCACCCTAGATCAGGCTGGACAGAGCCTCATCCAGCCTGGCCTTAAACACCTCCAGGGACGGGGCTTCAATCACCTTCCTGGGCAACCCATTCCAGGCTCTCACCACTCTCACAGTGAAGAACTTCCTTCTCACATCAAGTCTAAACCTACCCATCTCCAGCTTTGCTTCATTCCCCCCCAGTCCTGTCACTACCTGATATCCTAAAAAGCCCCTCCCCAGCTTTTTTGTAGGCCCTCTTCAGATACTGGAAGGCCACAAGAAGGTCACCTCGGAGCCTCCTCTTTTCCAGACTGAGCAGCCCCAACTCTCTCAGTCTGGCCTCATAGGAGAGCTGCTCCAGCCCTCTGATCATCCTCATGCTCCGTGCTCTGAATACGCTCCAGCATGTCCACATCCTTCTTGTAATAAGGGCTCCAGAACTGGACACAGTACTCCAGGTGGGGTCTCACGAGAGCAGAGTAGAGGGGCAGAATCACCTCCCTCAACCCACCGGCCACACTTCTGATGCAGCCCAGGATCCTCTAGAAGATGCTGAAGTGTTTTCTTCAGCTTGTTTAATTGTTCTTTTACAAACGCAGTCTTACAGAGATAAGGATTTCAGTTTTAGGAAGACACCTCCAATGTTGGGTCCTACTTTAAACATAAGCTCTATTTTCCAGGAGCACACAATTCCAGCTGCTGTCTCGGGTGCACTTCTAGGGGGGAAAAGAATTAAATGAATTCACATTTGGCTACATAAAAAACACAGCTAGAACTACACATAATAGCTAGAAGGTTCTCATTAACCTCCATCCTGTCAAGGAGCTGGCATTACCTTTGCCTTAACTTTATACACTGAGAACATCCTGAGTTAACAGCCTCACTGACTTTGCAAACATTGACTCAAGAAAAATTCCGAAGCAGGTTTTCAGTGTCACAGCTGTAGGGTAGTTTTCTTATCCTGACGTCCTTCGAGTTACATATTTCAAGATGAAAAATCGCACCTTCAAGTGCAAGATAATGCAAATTGGAAGAAATAATTTAAACTACTTGTACACAGCAAAGGGGGAAGAAATTGGCTGAATCAACAGCTCAGTGAAGACATCTGCTCAGCATGCAGCCTCACAGAGCAAATAAAATGGTGGGGGCAAATTAGGGAGGGTAAGAGAGAATAACATAAATAAATTATAATGGCTTCATATAATTTCAGTGACAACAGCAGGCTCACTCTGCTCATCTCAAAGCCACCAACTCTGCAATACAAAAGGTCCACAGGCAAGGCAGCTAGAATAGTTAGGGACAACAGATTTGCAAGAAGAAAGGGGGGGGAAGCATCTTTTGATCTGCAAAATAAATCACAGAAAAACATTCACATAAAATGAACAATACGGTAAGATAAGACCTGAGCATCACAGTGGATACAGACAGAAATACCACAGATAACTCCACGTGTTTAGATCTTTTAAACAAAGGGAAAACTTGTAACTCCACTTGGTCCACAGCACATACTGAATCTGAGGACTACTCTGCCAAAAGTGTCACTGAAAAAAGTATGGTGTATATTAAAGATGAGCCACAGGCAGGAAAAAGAGACACACTCAGACCTCTCCAATGTTTTAGAAGGCATACAGTCTGACTTGCGTTTCACTTGAAATCAATAAATAAACAGCAGTTAGCAGACATCTGAGCTTCCAGACCAAGCTTAGAGCAAAAAAAATTGTGCAGGATGCTCAGCATTTCTTTTTCATGCTCCTGAATGAGCGTGAGCTGGGCCCCTGACGGGCAAAAGGCTACATCTGACAGCCGATGCCTTCTGTCCCACCATGACAATTCCAGTATCAGCACAGGACAATTAGCAATTCCACACTCGATTTATATGAATTAGATGAGCACTCCCAGGTCATGCCTTTCCAAACACATTTCGGATCACACGCATGTAAAGAAATGAAGGTAATTCTTCATTAATTATTAACTCTATTTGCCCAGGCAGAAAGAAGACCTGTAGTTCAGGTCAACAAAGTAAATAAGGGAGGATTCTGAGATGGCCTTTACCAATCTTTTGAGCTATTCGTACTAATTTCTGTGGATGAAACAGAATGAACATGTTTTTATAAGGCTGGGAGTCTCCCGGAGGTAAGGGCCGTCCTACTTAGTGCAGTATCAATGAGACACAGCCCAGGTCTTCGAGGACACACTAAAATGGAGCGTTTACGCTGCCGATGCGTGGGCAGGGGTGAGAGAATGCCCAGGGACACTCCCTACCCCAGCCCAGGCTGCTCTCGCACAGGTGCACAGCGCTGGGCTGCCGCCGCGGAACCCATTCCCGCCCCAAAGACAGGAGCGGGCGATGCGAAGCCCTCAGGGCCGGGGGCGGACAGGCGGGAGGTACTGCCGGAGGCTCCATCCCGCATCCGCTCGGGCACACGCAGCCGCATGCTGGGGCTGCGGGGGTTCTCTGGGGGGTTCTGGAGAGAAGAGGAACGGGGAGCAGGAAAGCGATACCCGGCTGAGCCTGGGCAAACACCCGGGAGAGAAGTTGCCCGTGCCCAGCCACGCCGGACTGTGCCGTGCCGGGGGGACAGCCGCCGCGCCCAGCCTGCGGGGCCCGTCCCGCTCCCAACTTTCGCCTAACTCCGCCGGCCGCGCCGCCGCGTCCCCGTCCCCGCCCCGGCCCGGGGAAGGGGGACCCCGCACCGCCCCGNGCCACGGAGCCGGACCCGCTCCGGACCCGCCGCCGCTGCTGGGGGCTGCTGCCACGTCTGGCGGCGCACGCGCGCACCGCCGCGCCCGCCCGCCCGCGCCCGGCATCACGGGGACTGTAGTCCGGCGCCGCTGCGCCCTGCCCGCTCGGGGCTGCCAGGCAGGCGCTTCCGCCGTTCTCATCGAACAGGAACTAAGGAAGAAGAAGTTGCAACTCATCTTCTCCCGAGTGTCGCTGGCTTCCTGCCAGGACCGGCGCCTGTACCGCCTCCTTTCTCCAGCGTGCCCCAGGCTCTCGAGAGGCTTCTGGTAAACCGCTTCCTTTCCCTGTGCTTTGTGGTCAGGGTCTTCTAAGGCTTCTGATGGTCTGCGATGTGGAGTGAGAGGTGAATAAAAGACCAAAACATCTGGAAAAGGGGTTAGCTGGGAGAGAGGTTTGGAAACCATAACCTGCTCTCCTCATGAGGTGTTCATGCTTGTTACCGTTAAAGAGCCTTGCTTCACCCTCACCCATCAGACAAAGAACTCAGCATGGGTGACCAGGACTGGCCTGCAGACCCCATTACAATCCTGCTGCCGTGTCCAGATGAGGGACCGGGCTTGTACTCCTGCTCAGGCCCATTGCTCTGCCTCACAAGGACATGTCTCATGTCCTGCCCGTGATCTGCAGGTCAAAAGGTCAACCGTGTGGTAACTGGCTTACCCCAACCAGAAGTGGTCTTCGCCTGCTGCCCAGTGGCCATGTGAAATGCTCCCCAGTTCAGAAACATGAAAGGAAAATCTAAGGCAACTCTCCAAATGTGACCCATTCCTTTGGTTGTCACCCTAGTGTTAGGCTAAGAGCCTGGCTGTGAGGGAGTGATTTGTAGATGCATACAGCTGACTGATCATTTCAAGCAGCGATCATGAAAATGGTGTGCCACTGACATTAACAAGTCCCCTGGTGGAGATGTAATTTTGCAAAGCAGAGACGCACGTAGAGAAAGTTATTACTGTGAACAGCTACACTTCTGTGGCATCTTTGCAGGTGAACCAGAGTGCCCGTCCCTTGGTCACAGCTGGATAAACTTTAGCAAATCATTTCACAGTGCGACAACTTGCCTGCCATTTGCAGAAGGCCTTGGTTAGCCTGCCTCAAAATCGGGTTAGCCAACCCTTTGCTTACTTGGAAATGCCAGTGAATGTACATGAGGCACAGCCCAGCACCATCAGATGGAGTTTGTGACAAGCAAGGATGTGTGGCTTGAGAGAAGCTAAGGAAAAGGTTGGAATCTTTTCATTCTGCAGTAAAAGGACGAATCTCAAAACCCACTTTGTATCAAACATCTATACAAACATGTAAAGCGTACGCTGCCTGTACTGGCACTGCTCACCCGCAGCCCACAATGGCTGCACTGGAATCGATGGATGGATGGATGTGCTCTACTAGTCACTGTCACCACTGGAGCCAGCTTCCCAGTTTGTAACAATCAGCCAGCCAGCAAAAGCATCCAAATCCCAAGTTGAAACCCATATCAAATAAGCTATCAAAATGTCCAGGAATAGGTAACCTCTTCTGAATGCTGTTCACCCTCAGATCCCCAGCTCAAAGCTGAAATGCTCCTACACACAGCTGCTCTGACTCATCCAGACCTCTAATCTCTGTTAGATATCCAGGTCCTCAAAGACTGTTTGAATCCTCCTATGACTCTCTTGTGTAGAAAACTGGTGCCTCTGCTGACACTTCACATCACAGTTACCAGCATCAGGCAATGCAAAAGTAACCTCAATGTGGTGGAATTGCTGTGTTGTGTCATCACTATATAGGATGAGCTGTCATTGTGGTAGGAAAGGATGAAATCCTGGGACATCATTTTTTGTCACAGGAATACAGTTTTATCATAATGGCAAGACGAAGCATTCTCAGGAAGGGAGAAAAAAAAGGAAGGAAGAAAAAAAGAAGATAAGTTATTTCAAACTGTGCTTCTGAAAGGTTATATTAAAAAAATCACATTTGGGCAGCTGTGGTTCTTATATAGAGAATAATATGAAAGACTATCCATGTGGCAACTGCAACTTCTTCCTTTCAGTGCAGCTCAATCATTTGTATTGATGTGACAGACATTGACAAAACTAAAGAGACAAGATCATTGAGCATCTGTCTCGGGTCAAAATAATATATCAGGTATCAGCTCTAGGCAAGGCTTTACACAGTGGCAACTACTTCATCAATGCAGCCATGCAGCACTAATGAACTCATTACAGTTGTATCTGAGTGTGCCACTGTCCAACAGCCCAAGCTGTACCTTGTGTCTCTCTGGCATTGTATCACATGCTGCTTCCTTCTCCATATTCACACATGGCGCCGTGGAATGCTGTGAAGGTGTTCACCACTGAGAAGCAAGAAAGAATTACTGCCCTCGAATTACAGATCAGAACACAGTAGCAGAGAGATTATATGATTTGCCCAAGGCTATGAAACCAGACAGTTTCAAATCACATTCATTTCCAAAGTTGGCTCTGGGTCTGCTAATCCTTGCTTTTCTGTCTGTATTCAAACACCTCTATTACCGAGAATGTAATACAAACCTGGACTGACAGTAAGTGTGTCCGTGAGGAATTACACCTTCCACATTTCCAATATGTTGCTACTTTATTTGACAAACGTTATTCTTTGTTCTCTTTTAACCTGCACACATCTCTGATGACCTCTCACAAAAGGTAAAATGAGTCACCTTTACCACAAAAAATGACAGCTGAGCAGACAGAAAGAGATCCAAGTGCTCCACAAGCTGTGCTGAATCCAGGCGCAACTGGTATGCTCAACTACACAGCATTTGTCCAGAATGAAAGCAGGATTCACTCACTGCCTTGACTACATCATGTTGTCCTTCTTCCTTCCAGCCACATCTCTTCATTCCTTAGTTCCTTAGCTTAAGCCAACTGATTCTGATCTGCAGGCTTGTCTCCTGTAAATTTTGTGACATCTGTGTCATGGCACTGATTGCATCAGCTGAAAAGAGATACACAAGCTGGTTGCCATCAACAGATTGATGGTATTGTCGCCCTCGGCTCCTCGTGACCTTTCCTACAGCTCTTCAGCACATGATGAAAAGCAAAAGAGACAGGACCGTCCTCTATAGGACTTTACATGAGTCTCAGAGAAGAGACACAGCTGTACATTGCCTTTCACCAGCTGACGTCTATCAGAAGGGAAAGCCTGAAGGCAGCTTTCCACTCATGCTACCTCCTCAGCACCTGATAGCAGGGCTGCAGATGCAGCATACCCATACACATCCTCTAACAAGTTATGTGGAACAGCATTACTACCCCACAATAAGAGATGCAAGGTGCTGTTGTTATTTCTGAGATTATTAGGGTATTTCTGAGATCAAACCTTCTGGTTTCATACTCCTGCATGAACACTTTTTAACGCTGTTTTGTTAATGATGGGAATATATTGAGAGACTCATGGGTCTGCTTTCGGTTACACATTTGTGATGCATCAGTGCGTTTCACCTGGTTCACTCACTGCAGTCATGGGAAAGGCACAAGTTGGGATGGTGTCTGAGTGCCCTTATCTTGTTGCTCTCTGCAAGGAGCAGTCATATAGAACACAGCGCCTGCATTTCTTGCATTGTACTGCTTTACATTTCTAAGGTCTAGAAGGACTATGGACTTGTTGTGCAGCCTTGCACAGCACAAAGAAGAAATACACCCAGCCTGGGTGCCTTCATGGGAATTTTACTCCTCTACTTTATTGTTGGTTTTTTCCTCATTCTAGAATAAAAGTACATTTGGACCGCAGGTAGACGATGCTCCTTATATATGAGGGGCAAAAACAGTAGGGACTGCGGAAGGCAGTTAAATGTTGAGTACAGATATTTTCCAAATGCTTCCTAGAAATTTTCCATTACAGTTTTTATTTCTTCCTTTAAGTCTGAGGTCTGCATGACCCTTTACATTTAAGAGGCCCTACTGTTAAGAACACTGCCGTTTCTTTCACTGAATCTCCAGAGCTGGATATAATGTGTTCCCGAGTAACATAAAAACCTTCCACAGCACAGGCACCTTGCTGGCAGGTAGTAGATAATTTATGTCTCTCAGTTACCTGCTGAGAGCATAGTTTAAACAAGATTAAAACAACCATTGGAGTCTAGCTGTTGTGCACTGACTGCAGCACTGCTGCATGTTTCTGAAGTATTGTGGTCAAGATGGTTTTCCAGTGATTTGCAGAAGCTTTATAAAATATTTGCAGGCTGTTATGTCTTTAGTGCATCACTAGGAAAGTGTCAGACAATGAGCTTGTGAAGAGGGCTGAGATCTGAATCCCATACTTACTCAAGCACAGGCTTTCTGCATGAGGATTTACATGATCCAGCAGGCGCTGGTGCATCCACTTCTAAATCAAAAGTTGGTGCATTAGTGGAGTTCAGCTAACTCCCCTTGGGTTGTTGTGGCCCCTGCAAACCCTAGTAACAGGGCCCCAACTGGTTAGTTTGGAACAATGTAGGTGTCTCTTCTGCTTGCATAATGTTCAAATTTAATATACTAGTTCACATTTTGAGGCTGATTCTACTGTGCTGGGGTAGCCTCACACTAGCATCTGGTGACAGAGAAGTAGAGGGAGCTTCTCCTGCAAATTATTTTGGCTCTGGTCTGGTTATACAAAATATTCTTCTATATGAAGGGCTGAATACAAAGACAGGACTATAAATGCATGACCAAAATACCATGTGGTGTGAATCAGTATTTGCCTTACTGTTCTCAGTCTTCAGTGGAGCTTTACTGTTCCACAACTGCAGAACATCTCTCTCCATATTGTATGCAAAAACACGTTAGCATCCAACTGTCAGCATATGGCCGCATGCAGCGGTAACAAAGTGGCAGCAGAGGAGGACAGGGCTACAGTCACCACTGCATACGGATGTGAGAACTCAAAAAGAGGTCCCCCAACAAGATGAGGCTGTGCAGGTAACAGGCTGCCAGGAGTGTAGCACTCACTTGCCTTTTCCTGGCTGGTATGTTGCGAGCAGGTAGATTATCTGCTTAACCCAGCAGCACGCCTGCAAGATGAGGCTGAAAAGCTACAAGCAGAAGCAGAAAGGCTCATGAGAATTAGAGAGGCTAAAACAGAGGTAGACTGGTGGAGCCAGTCTGGGCAACAGCCAAATAAGAGCCAGAAACAAAGGGCTCCTGTAGGCTGCACCTTTCAGATGGAAGACAGAATCCCAAGTAGAAGAGGTGAGTGGAGCAAAGTGAAGGGCTGTGGCAGAAGATGAGCACCACCCTTGCCTGCATCACCTCTCTAGTTGCCACTGAGTAATAGATATAAGCCCCTATTGGAAGACAGCTGGTCTAATAAGGATATAGAGGACAGAGCACCCATATTGGAGGTCCTACCAAGGTTGCATAAGTCTGGGAAATCTTCCAGTAATATGACAACCTCCTACAGAAAGAGGAGAAGGGTCCTAATTATTGGAGACTCGCTCCTGAAAGGGATTGAGGGCCCAATATGCAGAGCTGACCCTGATCACAGGGAAGTCTGCAGTCTACCTGGAGCCCGAATCAGGGACATCACTAGGATGCTCCCTAACCTGGTGAGATCAGCTGACTATAACCCACTGCTGATCTTTCAGACAGGTGGCGAGGAAGCTGTATTGTGTAGCCTGAGGGGAATGGAGAAAGACTACAGTGCCTTGGGACATTTGGTAAAAGAGTCTGGGGCACAAATTGTATTTTCTTCATTACTTCCATTTTGGGGTGAGGACACAGGCTGGAAGAGAAGGACTTAGTCCATTAATGCCTGGCTACAAGACTGGTGTTAAAGGCAGGGCTTTTTTAATAGTAATGACTGGTTCTATAAGACACCAGATCTTACAGGTCCACATGGGAGAGGTTTATCTCAGAGGGGAAAGAGGGTTCTGGGGCAGGAATTGGCAGGGCTCATTCAGAGGACTTTAATCTAGATTCAAAGTGAGGTGGGATAGTTGATACGTGCACACTAGCTCTCAGGTCTTAATGAAAACCAGGTGGCCTCTCACTGTTCTAGGGTGAAATTGGAGCACTCAGCTCGCTCCCTGAAATGCCTGTACACCAATGCTCGCAGCATGGGGAGGAGTTAGAAATCTGTGTCCAGTCAGGGGATTATGATCTGGTGGCAATTACAGAGACCTGGTGGGACAGCTCGCATGACTGGAATGTGGTCATGGATGGCCATGTCCTTTTTAGGAGGGACAGGTCAGCAACGAGGGGTGGAGGAATTACTCTCTACATGAGAGAGGAACTGGAATGTGTTGAGTTCTGTCCAGAGGATACAAAGAAAACAGAGGTACTGAACACCTTCTTTGCCTCTGTCTATACTTCTGGGAGCTGTCCTGATATCAAGCCCTAGACCGCTAAGGCTCCAAAGGAAGTTGACAAGAGAGAGGACCTTGTCTTGGTTGATGAGGACCAGCTGTCTTCCAATAGGGGCTTATATCTATTACTCAGTGGCAACCAAGGAGGTGTGCCAGGCAAGGGTGGGTACCTGCCTTCTGCCATGGCCCTGCACTTTGCTCCACTCACCCCTTTTACTTGGCCTTCTGTCCTCCACCAGAGAACTATCGGATAGAGGTCCCCCCTGAATCTGGCTCTTATTTAGCCGTTGTCCAGACTGCTGAGCCTGGCTCCACCTGTCTACCTCTATTTCAGCCTCTCTAGTTCTCCTGAGCCTTTCTAGTTCAGTTGCATCCTTTCAACATCATCTTGCAACTGTGCCACCCGGTCAAGCAGATAATCTAACGGCTCACACTGTGTGCAGCCAGGAAGATATAAAATATAGCTACATTCTTGGCAGCCTGTTACCTGCAGAGCCTCATGTTGTTGGGGGAACCTCTGTTTGGGTTCCCACAAGGATGTGCAGTTGTGACCAAAGTCTGGTCATCTTCTGAGTTGTTACCATTTCCTGCCCCTCCCCCCGAACCCCCACCCCCAGTGGCTAAAGCAGTTTGCACTCTCACTGCTGCACGCGGTCGGAGCTTGACTTCCGGTTTCGCTGCCCTTAAAGAGCTCCGGGTCCACACCCCCCACGGTGTTTTCTGAGCTTCTGCCATGAGAGTATCCAAACCTCAGTGGCTGCCTTCCCTTCTGCCTTGAGCTTTCCCATTCAGGGAACCCCCAGATCACCCAAAAACCTTGATAAAATAGTGTTCGCGGACCGGTGCTCTCGCTGCTGCATGTGGTCAGGAAAGTAGTCAGGCATGCCCTTTCCTGTGTGCTTGCTAGATGGTACTTAACCTACTTGTGCCACAATCTAGAGAAGATTGTTTTCTCCTCTAGACTTTTAGGAAAAATGGTTTCCGTTCTCTCTAAGAGAGTCTTTCCCATTAAGCTTTTGGGGAAGCAATCTCTGCTAGAAGACAGGATCATAATCATAAATGCATCTCAGCACTGCAATTCTTGTGTAAGAATAACAGGGAGCTGCCCCTGTCATTTCATCTGAACCACAGGGGTCTGAAAACAAGGCAGGGAAAAGCTGTCTGCTCCATTTTTCAACAGCAAATCTGATGAAAAATGTATAGCTCCAGTCCAGTTTTGGTGGAGAGTGGAGCTTTTTGCAGTACTGTTTTAATTAAAAGTATTTCTTGTCAATAGTACTTGTTTTCTGCAGCAAGTGCAGCTGATTGCTACTCTGTTTGTTACAATTCTGTAGCATTACCATAATTTTTCATATACTTATGCTGATTATTTCATACTCTTCTTTTTAGGCTGCGTTATCCCCCTTGGTGTGGCCATGTCACTGCTGCGATGCACCTTTTCCCTGTACAAATGAAGTGAAATAGGAGGGCACATTGATCTACTTATCTGTGACACACAGCAACCAAACCTACGAATACTATTTTACAACACCAAGACTACAGTTCCCAGGAGGCAATGCAGCTAAGCTTAGGAATGACAATATTTGTCTTCTTTGATGCTGTTCCAGACTACTCGATCTTAAAAAATCTCCTCAACTGCCCATTTTTCCAAGCAGCTTTAACCAAGAATCCATAATGAGACAGCAGAGGAAATAACAGAAGAGAGATCTGGTTAAGGGAAAAGAAACCTAAACTTCCAATGTTCAGATATCATTGTCTTCTAATGAATGTGTTTTCTATTATGTCAGGCACTTAGACTCTTCAGAAAAAATTGGAAATTAATAATGATCAGTCTACGTTTATTCTGCACATAACTGTAGAGGTTATGATGCATGGCATAATTGCAGTGTGCTGAATGCTTCCCTTTTATGGCTGGCTGCAGAGACTGTAATAGCCTGTTACTCACGTCTAGGTGAAGGAGTTCCTCCTTCAGTTAGGCGTCATGAATTTGTGCTTCTGCTGCCAAGGTTTTCAGACTTGATCCTGACTGGCAGTTGTAGACAGCAACATTTAATTGTAGTGCAACCAACATTGTTTTGTCATACTCCTTTCAAACCAACTCAAACACACCTCACAACAATACTGCATCAAACAAACCAAAGATGCTCTTGGAAAGGAAGAAGCTTCCTGAATGCTCTTCATTACAGGGAAGAATTTATCACATGCTCTAAATGTTCTTGTTTCTTTGTTTGCTTTATCTTTCCCTCTGTCTTGTTTTTGGCTGGGATAATTTTCTTCCTAGTAGCTGGTACAACACTGTGTTGTTGATTTAGTGTGAGAATGTTAGTAACGCTCTGATGTTTTAGTTGCCACTAAGCAGTACTTGTCCTAAGCTAAGGATTTTTCAGTTCCCCCTCCTCTGCCAGCAAGCAGGTTCTTGGGAAGGAGCATGGCCAGGACAGCTGATCTAAACTAGCCAAAAGGATATTCCATACCACAGAATGTTGTGTTTGGTGTATACACTGCAGAGAGTTGGCTGGTGGGGTGTGGATCAGCACTTGAGCATGGGTCATCAGAATACATGCAATTACATTGTGCATCACATGTCTTTTTTTTTTTAATGGCTGTTATTATATTGTGTGTTACTTTAGTTATTAAACTGCTCTTAATCTCAACCCATGAGCTTTACTTTTTTTTGATAATTCTCTTCCCCAGCCCACTGGGACCGGGAAGAAGTGAGTGTCATCCGAGTGGCTGCTGACTGAGGTTAACTACAATACTTCTCAAAGAAATAGAGAAGACCTGGGATTAGATCTAGCATAATTTCAACACCACTCCATGTCTTATTCACTAAGTATCACTGAGTGATGCTTGGTATTCACTAGGAATCACTGAGTTATTCTGATTCCATAACTTCTCCAGTGAAGTGATCCTGCTGTGGCAGGGGGATTGGACTAGATGATCTTTTGGGGTCCCTTCCAATCCCTAATGATTCTATGATTCTATTCTATGATTCTAATACTTATCTATTTTCCTGAGAAAGACAATCAACATGCAAACAAAATGAGGATGTATTATGTGTATTTACAAGCAAGTGAAACACAATGAAGCTAAAAGAGAGAATTGTAAATTTAAAATATTCTTGAAGATAAGATCTAGGGATAAAAAGAAATTTCTTGAATGTATTCAAGCACATTGGCCCAAATTCATGGTGGCGGTTAATCCATAGCTCATAGATTAATTTATTTCACTGTTAATTACAGTGAAATAAAACAGAACAAAATCTGACTACTTCTGAGCTGGCAACCTCAGCACAGAGAACAATATGCAGGATTAGACTAGAGAAAACATGTTTCATTAGATAGCTGCCACCAAAGAGAAAGGATGAGCTTGTAGCTACAGCTTTAATTCATGACTGAGAAGAGTCAGACTCACTTCTTGCATAAGTCATTTCCTCTCAGTGGATCTGCTCCTTGAGTGAAATAAATGCATTTTTACCTCTGTGCATTGTGTAAGCCTTCAGTGAAGACATGTTGTGCCACCATTTGAGACCAAACCAAGGAAAAGGTTTGAAAAGGAAAGAAAAAGCCATGGTCCTTTTCCACTCAAAGAATTCCAGCCCCACTCATGTGCCCATTTCAGGCAAAATGTGGTTAAACCTTGAAGGGAAGTATGTAGTGACACAGTTATGTTTGCTGACTGACAAAAGGATGAGCAAATGTCACTGGAGATGCCCTATGTAAGGAACTGCTGTAGGACGGTGCCTGCCCTGAGGCAGGACACGGCCAGGGAGGCTGTGTGGCTGACCAGGACTTCTCCACTGAAAAATGAGCTGAATGAACTTCCCTCACCCTGCCTACTGCCCATCTCCTGTCCCCCAGAACTATGTGCAGTGCCCTCATAGTTCTGAGCAGTGGTGAAGGGAGGACAGTCTTCAGCAGAGCTGGACCATGGCAGATGCTGGTCAGCGGCTCTTCTGGAAGAGGTAAAGGTCTAGAGGCCTTCAGTCATCTTTAGGGTGACAGCGAAATTGTGATGTTCTAGGCTCAACACTTACACTTCTAACTGATTTATAGGACCCGGGGTTTTGGCCGAAAACTTACGATGGCCCCTCCTTAGCGTGACTAAGATCTCTGGGTAGACTTTAGGCCCCTCTCACCACTCACCCAACCCAGAGGTAGTTCCATCAGTTGTGAAGGGAAAGAAAGGTGTCAGGGTGCTGCTGGAACAGCCCTGAACACAGCCTCTGAGTCCAGAGGTCCTGAGGTGATTCATCCTTCTTGGCAATGGCTATTGGAAATGTTCTGCTTGGGGCAGCAGCCAGGGCTGAGGGGCTGCCTGCTTGTGCAGGAGTGGGTGGGTGGCTGTTAGTAAGTTCCTCTGGGGATTCCATAAAAAAAAAGATTTGAGCAGGGGAAGAAAAAGCAAACTTGGTGGTGCTATCCACAAGGAATGGGTGTTAGGGAGTCACAAGAACTGGCAGGCCCCTAGAGTCTGAGGGGGAATCTTGAGGGGCAGAACATGGCCTCTCTGCCAAAGAGCAGGGCATAGGTGGGGCAGCAGGCAGCTCCAGCCCCAGGCATCAAGTAAGTACTTCCCAGTAACAGAGGCCCAACTTGGTGGGACCCATGAATAGAGATGTGGGGAGCTGGACAGCAGCACAGCTGGGGCAGGAACTGAAGTTACTGGTCTGAGCTGGAGTTGGGTTTTGGGCCATGAGCAGGTAGGGGCAGGCCCCAGGGGCTGGTCAGGGCATTCAGATCACAAAGTGCACTCAGAACCCCGGCAGCGGGCTGTACACTGCTGCAGTAATATCAGAGAACTCCGTACAAGAAAGCATCTGATAAAAATAAGCATTTTGACTGAGCATGTACTTCAGCTGTGGAACATACTGTCTCAGGAAGCTACAGAGACCTTAAAGAGATTGAAGAGAGTTTGGTCAGTTATATTACACCAAGACTGCCCAGATTTAGCATAATTTATGTCAGATTTCAGAGAGATTTTAAAGCGTGTGCTTCAGAGAAGAACTGAGTCTCTCAAGAGATTATTTGAGATTTAAAGGAGAGAAAAGAAGTATACGTATGGCAGTGCCCTCTTAAGCTATTCTTAGAGAGGATACTGATCTGAACAGATTGTCAAGCTGATAACATATAACAATTCCTATACTTTAGGCTAAGTGCATCCATGAAAAACAATAGTGTGTGTGAAGGACATGTGATTTTGGATTTTACAAGGGCTGCGCCAGTATAACTGCTGACAAATGAAAGCATATCTGACCTAAGCATCTTTCAATCAGTGAGGTTCCATCCTTCAGGGAAGAAGAATAACTGACAAAAATGTTATTGCTTCCACAAATTAATTCAGGTTTCCTGCTCTTTTATCTGATACATCACTTTTTGTTCTCTCTCTCCCTTGCCCTCCCTTTTTATTCTTGCATGCATAAGAGAGAGGAATCTTCCATCACTTAGGTAGTGGCTTGTACTTACAAAGCCAATCCAGTGTTATAACATTTCTAATGACATGTGAAAATCACCCGTGGATGTACCAATATATCAACACAGCAAACAACATGCAGGGCATGGAATCCCACTGCAACTCACGTGCAAGTTTAGCAGAGTGCTGATCTCTCTCACCAGGTGCAAGCCTCTCCTCTTACCCTGCTCACAAATGATCTTCTATTTGCTTACAGTAGTTTGAGCCATCTCACACATTGTTCATCAAAGTCTGACATCAATAACGCAGGAATTCGGTGATTTTCAAGTATGTATTGTATCTGTGCCTCAGATCTTTCATGGATTCTGTTTTTCCTTCCAATGTCCCAGTCCTTTTCTCTTTTTCCCCATATACACTGGAGTTACCATAAAAACAGTTGAGCAAAAATAGACTAACTGTAGGAAGCAATGTGAAACTGAGCTTCTTTCTACAGGAGTTGCATATCTGTTTCGCTGCACTCCATCACTCAGCATTCTCTTGGCAGAAGCGTTGGTACTTTACAGTTGCTATTATGAACTTCTTTTCTATTGCATGCGGATATGTAATTCTTCTCTCCAGCTCACCCCGCATCTTGGTTCTCTCTTCTCACCTGTGTGTTGTCCTCTAGTTTTCAGTACTGGCTGAAAGTCTGCTCATAGCTGGATTCTCATCAGATATCTGACACAAAAACACATCAAAGAAGTGTGTTTATTTTGCAGTTTTGCTAGAAAATAACAACCCAACAAAATACTAAGCAAAGTCATTTGGAAATCATAAATTATTTTTGACCTGAGATTCAAGCAGCAGCAGGACATCATAGTTCTGAGACTGACAGATGCCTTGCTACTGTGAAAACTCATTTTAGTAGATGAAATTTGAGAATTGCTGTGTTTGCTAAATCAGCAAAGCTGACTGCCTGGAAACTGAACTGCTCATTTTTTGAATGCCAATGCAAAGATCTTGCCTGGCTTCTTCATGCTACTCAGAGAGGGGAAGAATTAGGGCTGGATTTCAGATGAAGATCTGGATTAAAGTGAACCTGAACTTTCATAAAATTAAAACCTTCAGCTGCTCTTCACAGCTGGCTCTATCAAAGGATGTGATTATTCAGACCTATTCAAACACTCCCAGACTTTGGAAGCTGAATCTAAATTCTAACATTGTTATTCAGGCTCATCAACCAAACAGCCCTGAGTAACTCCAAGTGGGTATAATGCAAGATACGCAGTGAGGTAGAGGCTTTATGCTCCAGTGCCAATCACAGAACTTGAAGAACCCTCAGTGCCATCATTAGTAGCAAGGTGGCATCAATGACCAAAGCTTATTTTGATTTGTGCAGTGAGAAAGTGTTGATACTTAGGCTGCCTAATACTTTTCTTTGCTCCTTTCAGGAGCAACTGAAAGTTTGAAGCGAGGACTGTGGCTTCAGCTTAGCATCTGATACTAGGCAGTGATTAATGAAAGTTTTGAGCCAGAGCCTATAACCATGATGAGCATTAACAGGTAAATCTACAAACATTAAAGGATAAAGTTCCTGAGGGAGGGAAAAGTACTGACTGGTACCTCAGTCTAGATGCTCACATGTTGGTCCAATCATATTTTTCAGAAATTGTTACACTTCAACTCCTAAAGGTCCAAATAAATTTATTGATGAGAATAAATGTCTATAGCCCATAGCCCAATCTGAACCTGTAGAAACCCATAGATAACTTCTTTCATTTAATCAAACCCAGGCAGACAAATCATAACAGAATGCTCATTTTCTTCTGTGGCAAAATCAATGCTGCCAGGAGTATGCTTCTACATAGAAACAAGGAGATGCAGAAATGCCTGCAAAATGAACAAAACTGGTGGTATCTCCACGTTGGTTACACCAGAGTTTACAGGTATAAACGCCCCAGGTCATCAGCACGTTTGAGCACGTGCCTGCCTTTAAGCAAGTGCTGTAATATCACTGTCTTTCCATGAACTTTAATGGGATTTTGGGCCACTGTTCAAGGATAAATCAATATGTATGTTCCTTAAACACTTGAGATGGGCTTGCTCATGACTTTCTTGCTTTGCTGGCTCAGGGTTTATAACTCTACAAGTTTATTTCTATCCTGGTCTGCCTAAATATTTCAAGCATATATACAAATATAAACCTAATCTTCTGCCAATATTCCATCTCTCTGATCTCATGATATCCAGGACACAAACCACTGATCTTTCCAATGATCTGACTTACAAATCTAGTTTTATAAGGTACCAGCAGCTAATCACTCCTGCAGCTGCAATACCTACATTACTGCATCTTGGTTGCATGTGACTAGCTTGGAAAATTAAGTTAAACATGTACAATAGAAGTAATTTAAT
Organism: Rhinopomastus cyanomelas; assembly: GCA_013400115.1. Classification (NCBI taxonomy): domain Eukaryota; kingdom Metazoa; phylum Chordata; class Aves; order Bucerotiformes; family Rhinopomastidae; genus Rhinopomastus; species Rhinopomastus cyanomelas. The sequence continues at coordinate 852,583 of VXBP01007533.1, forward strand.
ACATGATTTAGAATTTTAACCATCTTGCAACAAATTAATTTGTATGCCCGCAAACCCTTACTTGTATCAGAAACCCTAGTGGTTTTGGTGAGGAAGGAGTATTAGCAAGGTTTGGCCTGTTGACTGTAAATGTTGGTAATAGATCAGTGATAATATTTACATGAAGTGTAGCAGTTCTACTCCTTTTTCAGGGAAAAACACTTTCAGGTTTTCTGTCTTTTTTTTCCTTCCCTATCACTGCTGAATCTCACATTTTTGAAAAAACTGAGAGGAGAATCCAGCCTCTTATATATCAGGCTGTTATAGCAATCTGAATAAAATAGGCAATCAGTTAATTGATCACACTTAACCTGGTCACCTGCTGAGAGAAATCACAGCTGAGATGTACATAGGTCAGTGTATTAACAAGCTGATTCTAATGGCCTCTGACAAAGCTTCAAGCAGCTTTATGGCTGACAGAGGGGATACTTACTATCTTATATAACTTGATTTTATGTTTTAGATTCCTACATTTAGTCCAGAAGGGACATCTGGAGGTTCAGCCTTCTGCTCAAAGAAGGACTAGCTTCAAAATCTGTTCAGTTTGTTCCAAGCCTTGTCAAGTTTCAAAAATCAACAAGGATGAAGATTGAACAGAGACTTTGGGTTCCTGTACTAGTCCCACTGAGATTATTTTTTTCCACCCTTCCAATCAGTGTTTTACTTCTTGCAGCTTCTGACTGCTGCCTTTTGTTTTTGCTGTACATCTCTCAGAAAAGCCTGCATGTCTCTTCTCCAATGGAGGAAAATAGCTAAAGACTGCAATTGTCTTTGCCTTCTTGCCCCCAGGCTAAACACACCTGTTTTCCCAGACTACAGGTGCTCTGGAAGCCTAGTTGTCTTAATAGCCCTTCTCTGGATTCTCCCCAGATTATCAGCAGTTAACTGATAATTCCAGAGCTGTTCCTTCAGCTCTCATCCTCACATGGAGCATGAGGTACTTCTGATCCCAAAGCATGACTTTGCATTTACTTTTGTGAGGTTCCTGCTAGCTTATTCCTCCACCTTGTTTGTTGAAGTCCTTCCGAATGGAAAACAGTGTACCAACCACTCCTCCAGAGTGGGTGTCACCTGAGGAGACTGCATTGTGTCTTGGCATCCATGGCTATATGGCACGGCAGCACCATAACAGAGTGCCTTAGTCAGAAAGTGATAGTTTTCAGTTATCTGGCAGGAAGAGAACTTCTGATATTCATTGAACACTTTTGCCCACTAGACTGATTACACAACACAGTTTGCAGTACAAGTTATGCTGATTAGAAAAACACATAGTGATTGTATTTTGAGAATACATACCTACATATATTTTTATCTAGCCATTTCTGATGGACACCTCTGTGTGGAAAAGTAATACAAAATAGATAATCAGCAATATATAACTTTATAAATATATTGGGAAGTTATTTGAATTATCAAGCAGACGAATCATAATTGTGTGCTGCTCAATACATGTGACTTAGTACCTGTGTCTTGACACCAGCCACCCTGACCTGCACTGCTGTACTTCATGCCTTCAAAAACCACTAAACTCTCCTTTGCTTTGTTCTTGTGCCTTGTGTTTGAGATACTACCACTCCACATTGTGATAACTAAGCCAAAGGAAGGATGTGATGTTTTGGAGAAGTTTTGGGTGTTTTAATTGCCAAAAATGCTAAGTAGAAGGCTTCTTTCTTAGGGCAGTAGCCCACTCTCCTGCAATCATTTTCCTTCCTGGCTGTGCCAGCAAAGGGAAGCAGACATTCTCTGTTAGGAAGCAGTGTGATGTACAGCTCAATGTGACAGCATTCTCAACCATGTTTGTGGTATCCCACAAGCTCTTTCCTAAGCTACTGCAAGAAAAAAGTTGTCTGGTTCTGTTTTTCTCTTTAACAAAAATATGCAACACACTGTACGAACATGCAACCCAATTTCTTCCTGGTGTTTAGGTTTGCCAGTGATAACAATGAATATTAATGTTTCACATGTTACTGACTCTTCTTAGGACAGCTTAGCTTAGGCCAATGATTACCTTTGACCATGGAACTGCTTTCACCAGTCTTCAATCGGTGTAGAAGTGACCACCTTGCCTCAATGACAGCACCAGTGAAGAGGGCTGAGAGGGCACTCTGTGGGAGACCATCACTTTATGCTTCACAAGTAAGTTTCCCTAATGCAGGGCCTTTCATTGCATTGCCAAGAGACAAAGGAGTATTTTGCTGTTCAAGAGAGAAAAGTGGCTACAATGTGCAAATTCAAGCTCCATTCCCCAGTAGCAGGCAGAGCTGTTGGGTTTTGTGTGACATTTCAGGTTTGTTGTTGAGAAATGTCTCAATCTATGAACTTTACCTACTGTGTAGCAATTAGAAAACACATTTTCCCCGAGTTCTGATGGGTCTTTCTTAAGACAGCAAAGACAGTAACTTTGCCACAACAATCGTCGGTGAAGCTAAGCCCTTATTTTAAATACCTGTCTGATAATCTGCCAAGAGGAGGGCTGAAATTTAAAATACCTGGCCTCTGTCTAAAGATTAAAATGTGCTTTTAAGAAGCAGCTCATATTTTGATTGAGAAGACTAAAGAAGTTTTTTTTAATTGTAAACCTTTTCGTTTAAACATCCCTGAGCCAAAGTAGGTATGATTTGAAAGGCAATTGGTTTTGATTTGACTTATAAACATCTGAATATCACAAGAACAGATTTTAGTTAAGTTCATTGAAAACACGCAAGTATGAAAGGACACTGTAATAACTGAGTGCTATGAACTTTTTAAGTTGTCAGAGTGGCTTTCCAGGTCATAAGTTTCAAATACTACAGGAGAATTACAATCTGATGAACAGATATTCAGTTTAACCAGCATGTTCACGTGTTTGTGTTTTTCAAACCACACAGTGCAAGCTGCATTATTAAGGCTTTGGTTGTCACATAAGTGGGTGGAGGAAGGAATGGTAATACTTTCAAACCTGCTCACATTTAAAGCCAGACCTTTCAGTAGAGCACAGCTTGCTAGACATAGCTTTTGTATAAGTGGGTCCCCGTAAATGTTTTTTAATGTAGCTGTTTAAAGAAACATTAGAATAGGGCAAGATACTGCAAAGATTTCAATGGGAATTGCAGTGTTGAGCTCATCTTTCAATTGAATTGCCTAAGGTTGGGTATGAAGTCAGCAGATAAGCTGTCAACAGTGCTGAATTCACATTCCATTCAAATCTGGTTCTTGTATAGAGCAGTCGGTGAGACGTCTGATGTGCCAAACAACTTGTCTTTAAATTAAAGCTTAAGTCTATTTGTAAAAAAACAAACAAAAAAATCTTACACACCCCAGGGGAAAGAAATCCCACTTGTATTCGGCAAGGGAGTTTTCAGTCCCTCAGGTAATACACAGCTAGGAGCACCAGAAAGGTGTTCAGTGCTAGGTTTTACACTTCCATTCTCGAGACAGAAGTAATTTCCAAGAAATGCAGCCTCTAAGCTTAGAGCTTGAGTTAGAGAAGTGGGGAAAGCAGTTTCTGATGCAGTATCAAATCTCCTAATGGTGTTGTTAAAAACTAGTTTTTCACTGCTCCTTTTATTTGCCAACAAATAGGTCACTGTTAGGTGCTGTTTTTTATCTTATCACAATGTGGATGCTTTCCGGGCATGACAAGAGTCTAAGGTTTACATTCCCTCCCTCCTGGTATATCATGTAGTTAACTCCAGTTTCATGTTTCATGAGTCTCTGTCTGCAAACAGGGAACTTTCTGCATCTGTGAGGTTCAGTGGGAACAGTCAGACCTGCCTCTATCAAGTATGATGACATTTGCTGACTTCCTCATGTCAAGTGACGTATGAAAATTGACAGTGAATAGTACCTGACTTTGGGGGAAGAAACAGCTGCATATCACTTGTCTGTAGGCAGCAGAGGGTTCATGTAATTCTCTGAAAGTCATGCAGTTGCCCCAATTTAAGCTCATGTAATCTCTTTCCAGAGAAGTGAAATGCAGTCACTCCACAGATAGTGTCAAGTCATTCCTCTGTATTATTCTATTTGTTCCATCACAGCCTCTTCTCTCCAGGGAGCTCATTTGTATTCTCTTGCTTTCAGGTCGTCTGACTTTTAGTTCATGTCATGGATTTTACTTTGCTTTCTCTTTAGTTTAAATTGTTACTGTCGCCACTAGACTGAGCCCAGAAACTACAGCTGTGACTATTTAACAATCTATTTTAAGTTCAAGAATAAAAAAAGTCATGTACCTAAATATTTTATGGCTAATGGCCATTTGGCTTCAGAAGTAGATCTCAACATTCAGAATAATGTTTACTATCGCTGTTGCTGCATGCCATTGCTTTCGAGCACTTGCTGGTGCTGTATTTAGAAATGCATTTTTTACTCTTTTGAGAAAACATAGCATCATCTAGAAGGGAGCTGGGCTCCACTTGGGTCAGTCACTGGCCTCAGCATAAAGTTGTAAAGAACATTTTTGCTGTGTGTATTTTGACTGTTTTCCTCATGGCAACCCCATTTCTCCCCTTGTGGTGCTACTGGCAACTAAAAACTTGTAGTCAGCTGCTGAAGTGACTGGCTGAACATATGTGCCCAGCTCTAAATTTAAGCATCATCTGAAGTTTTTGCCACTGACACAGGCACTTTCCCCTTCCCTTAGTCTATGTGAAATGGTCTGGCCATCTGCAGCAAAATTACTTTTCTAATGAGACTGACATTACTGTGGAATCACAGTCCAGAGATCAAACATGGGTGAGCGTTGTGGCCTCACCTCCAGATGATTAGGCTAGCTTCAAGACTTTCCTCCAGATCTCCCTTTAAAATATCTCCCAGTAGAGCTTATCTGAACATGCAAAACATCTTGAGTTCAAGCAGGCCTACAGAGCCAGTTCAGTCATGAACAGATGGATTTGGTGTGCGCAATTGCAGTGAATTCAGCCTGCTTCCATGAAGCTTCAAAGCACAATGCTAGCTGCAATTTGAGGTGTTCTCCTTGGACACCGTCTCACCAAAAGCCTAGATCTGAACTCATCCTACTTATGGGTACTTGTTTTCACCAGCACCCAACAGCGCACTTCTGTCAAACCGTCTTCTGCCCCACAGCCTGAAGTCCCCCTATCCCTTTGCGTGTTTTTCCTCCTCCTCCTTACAGGTGCGTCCCTGCTCTGTTTCACTCTCCCCCGGTCCCCTCAGTACTCTGCTCGCCATGTTAGACAGCAGAGGCGGCGGTCCTCACTCTGGGCAGGCGGCGGCACTCTCTCTGGACCGGCAGAATCTCTAGACTATGGCTTACCCGGCTCCTTCTGCAGTCCGACCCGCCGCTGCCCACACAGCCTCGCACACCGGCTACACTGTGTGCGTGCCCCCGGCATCCGGACACCCTGCGGTGGGAGACTCCGTGACTCCGTGGGCCTACCGGTTCGGCCCGGATCCGTTACGGCCGGCCCGGGTTGGACGGCTCGGATTGGCTCGGGTCGACCCAGTCCCGCTCGTCCACACTCGGCTAGTCCAGGCCCGGTTCGGCTCGGCACGGTTTGGCACAGAACGGTCCGGCAAGACTTGGCTGAACTCGGCACGGTTTGGCACAGCAGGTCTCAGCACAGCCCGGTTTGCCCCGGTCAGGCGCGGTGCCATGGCAGCGCTTCGGGAGGCAGCAGCAGCACCTAGTGGCGAGAGGTAGGCCAAGCGGCCTTGCGGAACGGCCCGTGTGCCCGTGTGGGCGGAACTGCGCCTGAGCCGGCGAGAACCGACCCGCGGGAGTCTCGCCAGCGTCCTTCGGGCGGGAGAAGCCCGGGGAAAGGCAGAGCACGGACTTCTCCTGCGGGGATGGCTCTGGCAGCAGAACACCGCAGCCAGCCACGCTCTTGCCAGGAGCTCGGGCTCTGCCAAGCCCCGAACAGGAACCCGAGGCAGCCTCTCCCCAGTGAAAGTGAAGGTTTGGAGACCAAAAGACAGCAGGCAACACCGAACTTATCCCGTGGATGTTCTCTCTCTTTTCCAAACAACCCGAACTGCTTTGTGTCACAGTTCCTTGACTGAAAGGATCTGAGTAGTTTCCCTGCCTCGCTAGTGATTTCTAGGTGTGTGGTGGCTCAAGGTGTCAGGACTGGAGTGTCCAAGGAAACATTACAGGACTTATATGTACCTTTATTTGTGGGCCTCTCAGCAATGTATCCTCATAACTGGCAGAAGTACAGCCAGCTTTGGAGGGGGAAGTAATAGCAGGAAAAGGTTAGAAGACTTTAGGGGAAATCTTTAATGGAAAAGTGCTATCCTACAGATCTTTGAAGGTGTCCAGACACTGGTAAAAAACTTTGTTCACCTGATCTTGTACTGCCTGTTCAATGTTGAGCACCTCCTTTGCACATCCTAGGAGGAAGAAAGGTTGAAGCTGATTCTTCTGGCAAAAACCTGTGCAGTGGTGGCGGCATTCAGTGAGGTGTTTTATCCCTGAGGTTTAGGTGTGCAAACCACCAGTAAAACTGGAATAGAAACCAGTAGTGTCCCAGCAGTGCAAATGATGACAGAAGAGAGGCAGGCATCATGCCACTGTGCCTGGGACAGTTTGCTCAGCGTGTTCTGGACTGTGCCTGGCTGAAGCCTTACCCCAGATTTTGAGTTTTGAGTGTAACACATAGCCACGTTGCAATTACTTTGTACCCGCTACCTGTGCTTCACTTTCCAGTGTGAATTTGAAACTGGACAGCAGATGAAAGATGCTGTCCAGATGCTGATATAATGTATGGCCTGGTGTGTACAAGCTGCATCCGAGAGTGTGCCGCTGCATAAGTTGATGTAGTGATGTGGTTATTTGATTAAGGAAGAACCAAAAGACTTGTACCAGGCAAATAATGTCATATCCTGTAATGATCTTCTCGGCGCATCCGTGCTATTGCTTCTCCAAGCTATTGCTTCTCCAAGATGTGGATTGAGACAACACTCGCTGCCACAGAATCACAGAATGTTACAGGTTGGAAGGGACCTCGAAAGATCATTGAAGTCCAACCCCCCTGCTGGAGAAGGGTAAGCCTACAGTTCTATCTCAAGATGTCCTACATGGGGCTCAAACCCATGACCCCAGGAATTCAGAGTCTCATGCTCTACCAACTGAGCCAACCCGGTGCCACAACTGGGTGTCACACACATTGTAACTGTGACAATATACTGTGCTGTCTCTGTGCAGCCAGAATACATTGTAACTGGCAGTGAGTGGATCCATGTATAGAGGGAAAACATCCCATACATCTACCTATGGAATGGCATCAGTGCAGCCCGTTCTCTCTGGGGATTCAGTGATAAATCACCGAGGCCCTTATTTTGCGATTCGTAAATGTCGCTAAACCAGCCTAGATGCATTTTCACCCTTTCCCTGCCGGACCGCTGCCCATCAACAAGGCCGGTCCTTGTGGCTGTACGCGGCGGGGGTCGGTGCCCGCATGGCGCAAACGGCTCCAGCACCTACAGCGCGACCCCGGACCCAGTTTCCCCCGGCCGCTTTGCTGCTTCGCGCTCCCAGCCCAGCCCCGGCCATGGGCCGACCCCGCTCCTGCCGGCGCGGAGGGAACGGGGCGGATTTAAACACAAACATTGCCTTCACCTTCGCTCGGGGTTCTGCCTCCCCTCCACCCTCCGCCCTCCCCACTCCGGCGGCGCTTGGACCTGCCCGCTGGGGAGGTTTTTGCACCCCCCGCCCCGGGGAGCGCTGCCGGTGCGATTCACAGGCGGAGAACTGCCCCGCTGAACTTTGAATACATTAGTTGACATCAGCGCGAGTTGAGGCCGCCAGCCCCCAGCTCCCTCCTCCCCCTGCCCTGCCTCCTCCTCCTCCGCCTCCTCCCCCGCCTCCCTCCGGCTCCGATGGGAACAGTCGGGGCCGCGCTCAGCGGAGCCGCCGGGAAGCGCCGGCGGAGCGCGGGGCAGTACTCGGCTCCCAACTCCGGCCAAGACGCCGCTCGCATGGCTTGGGCCGGCCAGCACTGAAGCGCAGGGCTGGGGAGAGCTGCCGCGCCGCTCCTCTCCTCGCGAGCCCCTCCGAGCCGCGCCGCGCCTGTGGCAGCCGGAGCGCGATGTGCCGGTGAGCCCCACACGGGGAACCCGGCGGATACCCTGTAAGCACAGCGCATCGGCGGGCGCGGCGCGGGGAATGGGAGGGCAAACTTCCTAACTTGGTGGGGGGACGGCGCCGGAATGGGGGTCCCGGGAAGGTGCGGAGGAGCTCCGCGCGGCTCGCGGCTCCGTCGCCCCCGGCGCAGCCGTACGGCTCCCACCGTGGGGCAGTGCCGAGGGGTAATAGAGCGTCCGGGGATGATGGAGGGGCCGAGCATGATGGAGGGGCCAGAGAGTGAGGGAAACGCCGGGGGCACTGTGCGGGGCGCGGGTGTGTGTTTGTGCGCGGAGCCCGTGCCGCTCCTCCTGCCCCCGCGGGCTGCGGAGCTTTCGAGAGGAGCTTTTCTTGTCGCTGTTTTTGCAGTCCGGCAGCGCTGGAAAGGACGTTAGCTGAGAAGGAGGTGGCAGCAGAGGTGGTTTCTTTTCTCTTTCTCTCTTCCCTCGACACCTTTTCAGCTCTCCCTAAAACCGCCGAGCGGGGCTGTGCCGGGAGGGAAGGGAGTGCACTGGTGGGAAGCCGGGTAGCCTAGATGAAGGTATATTAATTATTTTTTTTTCAGATGGTAATTTGTCTTTGTGGTAGGGGTGGGCCATTAAATTTCAGCTCACGTCCTGATGGAGATCAAAAGCGAAGGGGAGAGGGAAGCAGAGAGCCTTGTGCAGCTCCTTAGCTCCCTGTATTGTTGGAAACTTATGGGGCGGGGGTGAAGATTCCCAGAAACACCCTTTGTAGATACAGCTCCAACACCTACACCAAAAGTTGGAGAGGTGTGTTTTCCAGCACTCCCATCTGCTCCTTGGTGCTGCCCAGGAGCACGCTCACTGTTCTGCCTCAGAGAAAACAAACAAAAGGTGTGCTCACTACTGAACCTGTCTGATCATGGGCTTTTAGGTGGAACATAGAGGAGTATCTGTGTCCTAAAGGTTCACTGTTCTCTCTTGGCTCAGTTTAGACTCTTAGAAAATTTCTTGTCCTTAAAAAAGGTCTCCACGTATGGCCAGTTCCTGGGGCTGTGGGGTTTTTTTGGTTTTGTTTTTATTTTTGGTTGGGATTTGAATTTGTATGTTTTTCCTTGAACTATTCATGTGTGGATAGATTGGTTTGGAATCACAGTACACTTTCTTTTTTGTTTGTCATGCAAGTGTTCCCTCTTATTATAGAAAATACTTCTTTTCCTAAATTACAGTCTAAGCGGCAAGAGGTTAGCTCTCTGCCTCTGAATTAGTTCAGTGGTAGGCTAAGACCCTAAGCCAAATGCACTGCGAGCAAAATAGAAAGCAACTAAGCTAAAACTTGTAATGGCTTTTGATTCTTACTGTTGTCTGAGATCAGCAGAGATCCTGGGTGAATGGAGGCAAGTAGGAGGAGTGAGAGTAGCTGGAACAAGCTACTTATACAGAAAAGTGCTCTTTTGATGATATACGTGATTTGTAAGCACCCAAGAGAGAAAACTGGTCATAAAATGCAAAGCAGACAGCACCAAGAGAAAGAAAAACCCTCGAATAATTCATATCTTTTTGTTTTGACTTCCCTCACAGCCTTTTTTGATTAAAACCTTGCTGTTTGGATTGTCCGGATGATAGTTAGACTCTACACTAGGCAGGCTATAGTAGGGGATCTCTGCATTTTATGTTTCACCTCCTGTGTTTTCAGTGAAGTGGAGGTGATTTCTCCTTTTTTTTCTATCTCACTTTTTCTTCAGAGGTTAAGTTTTTGTCCTCTCCTGTGAGGAACATGTTAATCCTGAAGTCATGGATGAGAGGGAGATCCCACTGTTCAGAATATAGGTATTTGCTTTGTTCATCTCCCCAGCCAGTTAAGCTGATGGAATTGGCAGTGGCTGCCCTCTGTGACCTCCCTCCCTTCCAGCAAAGAGCTGGGGCAACCAAGGAGGAGAAAATGTGCAAACTCCAGTGAGAGAAAAAGCTCAGCCCTGGAAAACAAAAGGCTTGAACAGACAGATGTAGGGGATGAGGCTCCGTGTGGGAAATGACTTTGAACAAGGTGGCTTGATCAGTTCCTGTAGGCTGAAAAGCTGGTATGGGCATGGGCTCAGCAGGAATGTGACAGATACTTGCTACTAGTGGTGCCATGGGATTTTACTAGCTTTGCAGTAAGATGAAACAAGCAACTAAATAAGATGTCTTTGGCCATCCAATATGTTTGCCCTTTATTCTCCAAGTAGACAGCTGGCCTAGGGGAGCATATGCTCAGACTTCATAGCCCCTGCTTCTTACCTTGTAGTCAAAGTTCTGCTTGAGATGGACTGACGGTTATGGGTCCTGCCTAGAGGAAACGTTCCTATAGATCACTCTTGCTATTTGCTATTAAACATGGCTTGAACAATTCATTCCTATTTCAGTCAGGATTAATAGCCGTGTAAGCAGTCATGTTAGAGTTAAATAAGACCATCTGCTTGAGTATGTTTTCCTGAAAACAGCTTCGTGCCGTGAAAAGTTTGTGTGAGAAGTCTCGGCTGTTGACTTGCATTTTGGCAAAAGGGGGCAGCACAAAACAGCACCACAGAGCTATCGCTGCCTCTCTGCCTGGGTGCTGCTGTCTGCTCTATCGGCCGGCCCCTCTTCTTCAGGTGGATTCCTTGCACGGACATCAGGGAGGTTAACTTACTGCAGAAAAGATGCCGTATCGAAGCTGTAATTATTTTGCTTCGTGGTTGTATCCTTTCCATGTGCTGGTTCGACCACTGAAAGCTTGGAAATTAAGGTCCATTCCACATGATTGCAAAGCTGCTTTTCTTCATATGAAATAGGCTGACAGCAGTAACCTTAACCTGTTCCTACTGCTCTGATTTTCGGGAGAACACGACAAAGCTGTAGATTTGAATTGCTCTTCATATAAATGCCCTCCAAGGAACTGTCATCACTGTTGCCCGTTGTAAGAAATCCTTTCATTTTCTTGTTAACTTTCTTTGAAAACTCGTCTATTTCCAGAAATATATTGATCCACCTTCTAAAATATTTGGCTTAGAATGTATTTAAAAGCCATTTCAGCCTTTGTTTACCTATGCATTTGGAATCATTAGATTAACATTTCTTAGTATGTATTTTACTGTGATTCATGGATAATTATACTGAGGCTGTGTCATCAGAAAGCCATGCACTGGACTCCAGCTTTGTGAGATCTCCTTGGTGTTGCTCACTGTCTTCATGGCAAGAGCTGCAGTGGCAAGCACAGAGTAGCCCCAATAGAGAGTGGAAGTGGTGAGGAATAATAAGCTTGTCACAGTAATGTGAAGATGTTCCACTGCTGTGGCAGTGCCAAGATCCAGAGTTTAGGTGTAGTCTAGTGTGAAGTCTGCAACTGGGTTTGCCTTCGGTCAGATCATGTTCAACCAGTTAATTTCTGGTGTAAGCTCTACAAGGGAATTTTAGTCATCTGCAAACAGTGGTGGAAGCAATTCAGGAGAGTTGAAATTCACTGGTGTTTCTTGTGCAGCAGATGCATATTGTCATGTCGCACTGGGGCTGCAAAGTCAGACTAGAGTGACAGACTTTCCTTTTATAGACCAAATAGTGCATTGCCAATATTTTATGTTGAATTCTTGTGATTTAGTCCCAGAGACAAACTGCGGAGCATCCCAGCGCTTTGTGCTTTGAAAGGGGCTGTGTCCAAACACCAGTGTTGTTGGCTTTGAGGATCAAGTCTGTTGTCTTTTTTTTTGTTTTTAAGGAGGAAAAAAATCAACTAATTGAAGGAAATCTCTCAACTAGTCTGATTGTAGGATTTGTTTATCTTCCTTTTATGCTGTGGGCTGCTGACTCCTCCAGCATGCCAGTAACAGGATTGAGCTCATCTCTGCCCATGGTGGCAATTTTCATGAGTTTGAGTGGTAGCCATCTGAAATGAGATGCAAGACACTGGCAGATACATATAAGGTGGCAAACTTGTGTGGACACTGCCTTGCTTGCTGGAGATTATTCTTCAAGCACAGTTAGCTTCGGTATTTATATCACCTCTGTTCTTGTTGTCCAAACAAACTCAAAGCCACCACCAAATACCACATGACAGCAGTAATTTATTACTCCAGGCTCAAAGCATATGAGTAAAGTGCAGCAGAGCTCCAACAGCACAACTGTAACTGCCAGTGTGCAAGGTCTCCTTGACTACAGTGCAGTGACTCCCAAAGTTACCTCTGCTTTAGAACTCCGATACAGCACAATTTTTAAGGTTCACACAAAATCACTTAAACTGGTTTCCCGATGATGAACATGTGAGTAGGATCCTCCATCAGCCTTCAGCCCTCCATGCTGTTGAACACATATCCTGATGCTGGATATGCTCACTTGTTAAGTAGAGATGCTCTCTGCAATCCTGTAGAAGATCTAGACTGAGTCCTACATAGAAGCGCTACAAGCCATTTGCAGTTTTAGGGGTTTGTGGTTTCTGATGTTTGTGTATTTTGCAGATTGTTTGTGCCATAGTCTTCAAAACCTGTTAGCTTTTAAGTCAAGCAGATGGCTTTAACAAGCCAAAACAATATATATTTGTTGGCACCTGGAACAGGTGGGTCTGGAATCAATTTAGAATCATCAAATCATTAGGGAATGGAAGGGACCTCGAAAGATCATCTAGTCCAATCCCCCTGCCACAGCAGGATCACCTAGACCAAGTCATAGAATCAGTCAGGGTTAGAAGGGACCACAGGATGATCCAGTTACAGCTCCCCTGCCATGGGTAGGGACACCCCACCCTAGATCAGGCTGGACAGAGCCTCATCCAGCCTGGCCTTAAACACCTCCAAGGATGGGGCCTCAACCACCTCCCTGGGCAACCCATTCTAGGCTCTCACCACTCTCACAGTGAAGAACTTCCTTCTCACATCAAGTCTAAATCTACCCATCTCCAGCTTTGCTCCATTCCTCCTAGTCCTGTCGCTACCTGACATCCTAAAAAGCCCCTCCCCAGCCTTTTTTTAGGCCCCCTTCAGATACTGGAAGGTCACAATAAGGTCANTGTCCACCTCCCCGCCTGTCCAGGTCCCTCTGGATGGCATCCCTGCCCTCCAGCGTGTCTGCTGCACCACACAGCTTGGTGTCGTCAGCAAACTTGCTAAGGGTGCACTGAATGCCCTTGTCCGTGTCACCGACAAAGATGTTGAACAAGACTGGTCCCAGGACTGATCCCTGAGGGACTCTGCTTGTCACTGGCCTCCACTTGGACATGGACCCATTGACAACCACTCTCTGGGTGTGGCCACCAAGCCAGTTCCTTACCCGTCTAGTGGTCCACCCATCAAAGCCATGTTCCACCAGCTTGGAGACCAGAATGTGGTGCGGTACAGTGTCAAAGGCTTTGTTCAGGTCCAGTGTAATTACACTGTAATTATGCAGTGTAATTTTTTTCACACCCCTTTTGGAATAATTTTGTACCTTGAAGCCACCTAAGATACTTATTATGTAGCCAATAGTGAACAGCTTCTGCCTGACTACATCAGATTTTACACATCTTTTATAGCTAATGCCTAGATTGAAATGTAAAATTTAGTGCTGGGAGTGCATGTGAATTTGTGAAGTTCTCTGGAGAAAATGTGGGTGCCTGTATCAGTGAATGCATTATGCTCCTCCATAGAGAGAGAGGGCTTTTTTTAGTGGTAATGAATGTCCTGTGTTCAGTGTTTGTCATTTTTAAAGTAGTATTTTTCATTTCAAGTGCAAACCTTGTGCAAGTTACTGATGTAGAGTAAAAATGAGAAAATAGTTTTAACTTTATTTGAAAGGATAACAGAATGAAAATTTCTTACGTGATATAAAAGTGCCCTGACTCAGAGATAAAATTGGTGTTTCCGAAATATGGCTGTGACAGTTACAACTAGTTATATGAGAAAGGCAAAGACACTACCTGTCTTCTCTAGGGGCAGGAAACAAATCCTAGTGAGACCTTGGCTGCACAGTAGCTTACACAGTTTATTAGGGTTGGAAGGGGACTTCAAAGGCTGTAGGGTTCAACCTTCCTGGTCAGGCACGCTACAATTTACTGAAGAAGTCTCAATCAGCTACACAAAAACACATCCAGAAGGGTCTGAAACATCTCCAGAGAAGTGGACTCAACAACCTCCCTGGGCAAACCATTCAAATATATAGTAAGCCTGACTGTAAAGAAGTTTTTGTTCATGTTGAGGTGAAACTTCCTGTGTTCAAGCAGGCATCCATTACTCCTTGTCCTGTCTGATGCTACTGAAAAGAGAGGACTCCTTTCTTCTTGACACCCAGCCCTCATGGTTTCATAGACAATGATTAAATCCCCTCACAGCCTTCTTTTGTCCAAACTAAAAAGTCCAAATTTTCTTAATCTCTCTTCACAAGGCAGTTGTTCCAGACCCCATTCACTATCCCTCTTTAATTGGGGAGACCAGAACTGGGCACAGTACTCCAGATGTGGCCTCACTAAAAAAGAATAAAGGGGTAGAATGACTTCTCTTGATCTGCTAGACACATTCCTCTTGATCCATCCCAACCCCCTATTGGCCTTCTAACCACAAGGGCCCATTGCTGATCCATTTTTAGTTTGTTACACACAAAAACTCAAAGATTCCTCTGGTTCTTGCAACGTAATCAAGGCCAACAAGCTTACATGGCTGTATAGATTCATAGTAACTTCAAAGAGGTTTTGAGTGGGTGCTGGGACCATCTGCACAACCCAGAGGCAGGATTAGGCGCTAAATCTGGGAACACTTTGAGGATGTCCTCTTAAGGGAAAAGGATGCTGACTGCAGATGGCCTGTTGGGCTGGTTTTATTGCTTTGCTGTGTTACCTGGCCACGTGGAAGTTGTTTAGCCTCCTGTTTCAGCTAAAGGCTGTGTATTTGTCTTCCACAATGCTGATTTACAATAGATCAAAGATTAGGGTGGTGAGGGGGGAGGACAAGAAAGGAAAGGGTAGGAAGTTCACTCTGGATAACTAACTGTGGTTTGACAGAATAATATAGTAAATTCAAGAGCGTAGAAAGAGATGCTTTTTGGAGATTGTGTATATACTGCAGGGGAGGAAAAATTGGCTAAGTATCAAAACTTTGTTAGAGTGATTACAGATCCCCCTGTCCTGCCTTATGTTCCTTTCTCTGTTCTCTCTTCCTGTTTTAAGGTGATTGAACGCAAGAATGAGACTAAAAGAGGGTTGGGCAGGGCAATCAGTCTACTGATGTGTACATTTGTAATTTACAGATTTGTAAAAAGTAATTTGTAAATTACTTTGTATTTCACTATATGACCTTTTTGAGGTATGAAATACATTTTCATTAAAAATACAAAGCTGGGACTATTTCTGCTTGTGTCCCAAACACTCCTCCAGTGTAAGGGAGGTTAGCTTTTACTTGTGCAGTTAGTACCCACCTTCTTAAAATACAAGACAATAGGGGAACGAATATCATTAGTGGTTTGTGGTACATACTGCGTTCAAACAAATAGGACAATGCACGGTAACTACACACTGTTCCTGTACTCATGAAGGATGATGTCCAGTAACATACAATATGAACTGTGATGAATTCCACTGATTCAGCTGTGTGAGGATAATCGATTTAAGTGTGCAACTTATCCTTAAACCCATTTTGACAACTGTGCAGTCGGCAATCATAACTACTAGGGAGAGAAACTGAGGCATGAAAGGACTGTGGCCTGGAGAACTTTGTGCTCATGGGTTAAAGGTATCATGAAATATGATGATGTAGGTAGGTGTAAAGTGGGATTGCCAGTGACTGCAATCAGTAACAATTAGACTTTGAGGTCTGTGAAAAGTCTGGTCTTATGCAACTTGCTCAAGGTCATAGAGAGCATTAGTGGCAAAGGCAAGGTTACAATCCCTAAAAACACTTATTCACGTCCTTAGTTCTAAATGTGTAGTTAAATCCTGTGAATGAAATGTTTGCTGTCATTGCTTTCCTGCATCAGAGCTTGAGACTTTTGCTGTACAAGACTATGCACTTGTCTCCTTGACAAACATTGCCAGTGGATAACTGCAGGGTCAGGCAAATCCTTTACTCACCTGAGTAGTTCAGTTCAATGTAATGAGATTACAGTTACCCTGACTGCATGTGCACAGTTGGTCTCAGCATTTTGAAAATGAACTGTATTTTATATTTTTATATGCACACTGGATATGTATCGATACCTGCTGCATTAAAACAAAAGCAAGTGATTGCTATAAAATATAACATTTCCCCCTTAACCAACGAAAGTTTTTCCCAGGAGAGTCATTTACTAGATACCTTGTGTATTTGTCTGTGACTCTATACCAGGAATACAAACCATGATACTGCTAATGTTCTGTGTTCCCTCTAATGGGTCTTTGAAGTATGAAACTAACTCATATTTGGAATGAGCTTTACACGCCCCTTGTCTGTGGTTGTTTTGCAAATCCAGGCTTCACTGCTTTGCCTCAGAGAATTATGAGTTTATTATACTCCTGGAATGCTAATAGCACTTCGTTTCCCCCCTAAATTTCTTCTTCATATTTATTTATCGATTCTTCATCTACGCACAGTTTCACTGATAATGATGGTACTACTGAGAATAGCTGGTGTGAGTTAATTTAAAGAAGGCTGAAGTTACAATGCCATCCTTATTTGCCAAGAATCTCTCTGTAAAGTTCAGAAGCTAAGACATCCAAAGCACTAAATTAGTTAAGAGCACTGGATGAGATTACTCTCAACGTTATATTTCATGCCTAGTTTCATAGAGACAAAGTGTATCAAGGCTAACAAACCTAAATTTAATTTTTCATTGAAAACTCATTGGTGGGCTTGCAAATTTTAGATTTTAGGGAAGCAGCCTTTTCTGCTTGGTCTTTACTCAAATGAAGACCATTTCCTTGTGAGACAACAGACGTGAACTGGTTTTTTAGCATTTCATCCTTTAGTGTACATTTTGCTTCTGATTCCTGAGATTCTTCCCCACCTAGTCCCTCCTCCCACAGTGACAGATGATAATAGAAAGGTGCTTTTCAGTTACTTTAGCTGTTTTCCCTGAAGGCACAGAACTTGCCTGAGCTAATTAATGTTTAAAGTGGTCAACTATTCTAAACAAGGATACCATGTTGATTTAAATATTTCTGAAGGAAGAGAATATCCTGCAATTCTTGCTTAAGTCTTTGCAATTACCATGCCTCTTAGTTTCTGAGTTGCTGGATTCTTGGTCCTGTTGTGATCTCATCTGGAGAGCAGAGCATCACATTTTCTTGCTGCAGAAGTGCTTTAGTGAAGTTATCAAGTGGACCTGAGCCAGTGGGATTATTTACATGGCAGACCTTACCTAGTTGAATGAGACATTTAAATTATAGTCTAAAGAATTTGAAATAATCTGAGATATGCAGTTCTAATGCTCCAAGACATTTGTAGAAGATGTAAGGGCCTGATCCTGCACCAAGGGACTTCAGTAGCAAAAGTACCATTTCTGTCAGTTGAAATTGGATTTTTCATTTGAAAAAGATACCCCAGAAGTTCATGACTTGCCATTGTTTAAATGCAGCAGTATAATTCAGGCATCTCTTATTTGTTTTGAATAGCAAAGCTATCATGTCTCTCATTTACCATGACTTGATAGACATGATTAAAAGGCAGGAGATCAGGAAAAATGCATACTTATCACAGCCAGCCCTCCCTGATCCAAAAGTAGATGGCTTAGTGGCAGAGTTGCAATTGAGGTGGAACTGAAAGCATTTTTAGCAATGTGCTTTGTAGCTGCTTTGAATGGTGTTTTCTATTATGACCAGGTTCTGGAACAGATTATCATGATTGCAGGAAGCACTTCAAAGCAGATTGATGTAGGAAGATCTTTACCCAATAACTTTGGCTTCTTTGTAAGACAGAAAGCTACAAATGTGCATGCAATCTGTGTTGCTTCAGCTACAACAGCATCTATTTGGTAAAAAATGGGCTGCTATTAATTTTCCAAACACTACAAAACTCTTTGTATTGTCTTGCCCCCTCTGTTTCACAGAGGGTTTTAAAGGTTGTGTTTCCTTTCTCTCATATCCTTCTAAATTTCTGGTTTGTATTGCTTTAAAAGCTGTGACTTGAACATTGTAATGAAATACTGAAATACATCTGATAAGCCATCAGGCACTAACGGAATATTTTGGTAGCCATATTTCATAGCACAGATCTTGATGCATCCTCACAGCCAAACTGAAGCAGTGTGGACTGGACAACTGGGTAGTGAGGTGGATTGTGAACTGGCTGCAGGATAGAAGCCAGAGAGTCGTGGTCAATGGGACAGAGTTTAGTTGGAGGCCTGTATCTAGTGGAGTCCCCCAAGGGTCGGTACTGGGACTAGTCCTATTCAATCTAGTCATTAAGGACTTGGATGAGGGATTAGAGAGCAATCTTTGCTGATGACACAAAGCTGGGAGGAGTGGCTGACACACCAACAGGCTGTGCTGCCATTCAGCGAGACCTGAACAGGCTGGAGAGCTGGGTGGGGAGACATTGAATGAACTATAACAAGGGCAGTGTAGAGCCTGGCATCTGGGCAAGAACAACCCCAGAGACCAGAAAAGGTTGACCTGCTGTAGAGCAGTGTAGCAGAAAGGGACCTGGGGGTGCTGGTGGACAGCAAGATAGTGAGGAGCCAGCAATGTGCCCTTGTGGCCAAGAAGGCCGATGGCATCCTGGGGTGGATCAGAAAGGGGGTGGTTAGCAGATTGAGAGATATTCTCCTCTCCCTCTACTCTGCCCTGCTGAGACCACATTTGGAGTATTGTGTCCAGTTCGGGCTCCTCAGTTCCAGAAGGACACAGAGCTGCTGGAGAGAGTCCAGCACAGAGCCACAAAGATGATGGAGTGGAACATCTCCCTGCTGAGGAAAGGCTGAAGGAGCTGAGTCTCTAGCTTGTAGGAAAGGAGACTGAAGGGTGACCTCATGAGTGTTGGTAAATATGTGAATGGTGGGTGTCAGGATGATGGAGCCAGGCTCTGCTCAGTGTCATCCAATGATAGGACAAGGGACAATGGGTGTGAGCTGGAACATAGGAGGTTCCACATCAGTATGAGAAGGAACTTCTGCACTGTGAGGGTGACAGAGGAATGGGCTGTCCAGAGTGTTGTGCAATCTCCTTCACTGGAGATGTTTAAAACCACCTGAGATAATGTTCCTGCATGACTTGGTCTAGGTTATCCTGCTATGACAGGGGGATTGGACTGGATGATCTTTCAAGGTTTCTTCCAATCCCTAATGTTCTGTGATTTTTGTGATCTAGTTTCCTAAGCTCAGACAGCAACAGCTGTCTCTCTACCATTCAGGTGAACACTGGCTCAGCAGGTATATGTGTGTGTGAACTCAGCAGCAACTGAAGTTTGGTAAGAACTGGTGATGTGCTTAAAATACATTAATCTCTGTAACCCACTAGACTAGCTGTATTCAATTTCATCAAGACTCCTAAAAACTTTTACTTGTAGGCTGAAGTCTGTATCTTTGAGTATTGAAGCCTTCTACATACTTGCAGACATGGGAGCAAATGGGAAAAGCCAGCTTTCTTGTTGGTGTGAAATGATGTGGTAACAGCACATTGGATGTGGTGAGATGCCAGGAAATCAGTAATTCTCCTTTATTTCAAGGCTACCAAAAAGGGAGAAAGCTTGTGGAGAAAATGAAAGCCAGCAGTAAGAAGAAATGAAAGAATCAAGTGGAACTGTCCCCCTCCACTGTATTTACTAGTACTTGTGGAGGACAGGAAGAATGTACAAAAAAGTTGTCATATTATTTTGTGCCATATCTGACTGCAACAGATCAAACCCATTGTGTTTTCCTCTATGATTCCTGAGTGAACAAATTTCCTTTTTACCAGGCAAGAATCTGAGGCAAAAAGAAGTTGAGTCACTTGTCTGATCTCATGTAGGGAGCCAATAAGCAAGAGTCCTGCAGTCACAGTCACTTTTTCTTGTTTGACAGAAGAAATATGATGAATTTTTTATGTTCAAGCAGAAAGGCTTTGAAAGAGTCCCTGCCCTTTCTGTGGAAATGTTTTTTCCTATAAAGCAAGGCCCAGTGATATTGATGGATACCATACAAATACTTGTGGTAACTGTTAAAAATACCTTTTCTTTTAAAATCCACAGTGTCACCAAATGAATAATTCAGACAAATTAGTGTGATAGCAACATACTCTGTTGCTTTTATCTATCAGCTCTTTCCATACTAAAGCAATGCTCTCTGTCTGCTGTAATCCATGGATTCTGTTCAAAATTGCCACCTTGCTGTTTGAAGCCCCACCAAGACTTCTCTTCACTTGCTCAAGTGTTTTGCCACCTTCTGCAGGCTGGGAATTTGTCTTGTTCATCAAAGACAATAGCTTATTGATACAGAGACTCTTCCACACAACTCATGCTGTAGGTTGCCTCTTGTTTTCCTATAGCCACACTGGGTCTGGTATTCACTACAGAACTTGGGAATGGAAGGACCAAATATGCTTCAAGTTCAAGTACCATCCAACACATATCAGTGCAGGCTGCTCTGCCTTGGCTTCTGTCAGGACTTTTGATATAACTGTGATGTGTGACACTTCTTTAATCTCTTCGTCTTAGCTCACACATCATGTCATCGCTTAAAAACCTATTTTATTCCATGCTCAAGGTGCTTTACTTCCTTCCTACTTGGTTACTTAATTCCACTAAATTTATTCCTTTAGACCAGAATGCAGTTTATTTATAAAATGTAGCGTGTAAATTAAGTTATCTTATGCAAAGGATTTATTCTGGTTCTTTCAGGGAAAGAAATGCAGATAACTTTTGAATAAGCTTCTAAGGGAGACAACTCTATGAAGCCTTTCTTACCCTTTGTTTTCTCCAACATAGAAAATTAATAGCCAAGCACCGATTTTGCCTGTATTTTTAGAGAGTATAAATTAATCTACTTACTATGGAGTCTGCTTCTTACATCTACACATAATTAAATCATATTTGTTCTTAGAAACTATTCATCTAGTGTAAACCTGCTTCCCGAGTAAATATTCCTTTAATTAGTAGAACAAATAGATTGCAGGATTTTGAGTTTATTATCACAGCATTCCTTTCCCTGATGTCTGCATCAGATCTGCACAGCAGAGAGGAGTGCTAAATCCAGCCAGGGAACACAGCAGCGAGCTTTTTTGCGGTTTGAAAATAAAGACATCTTAGGAATACTTCACACCTACGGCACCCTTCATTTGAGGATTACGAAGTGCCTTGCCATGCCGTGTGGGTATTATTTATTTCCATTTTAGAGGAGGGTAAAGTGAAACAGAGAGAGATTAGGGCCAATGTGCAACATCCCCATGCTTTATTAAGGAGGCACGGCTGTACTGAGATGTATGTGATTGTATTTTACTTCTGTGGAACAGCAGAGGACACAGTTTTTCATACAGGCTAATGTCTGTTTGTTGTCTGAGAGGCCCCAAAAGTTCAAAATTATGGATGTCATGGAAAGTTAAAGGCACTGGGGACCTTGGACCCATGACTCCAGCAAGACACCTCTTTTTCAGATTTAATTGCTGGTGTTCAGTGGCTTAGGACTGGGGTGTGCAGTCAGTGGCAAAGCTAAGAGAGGAACACTGGTGTCCTGCTGCCTGGCATTATTGTGCCAGAGCTGAACAACTTAGTCATAGATGCATATCCTTGTCTTCATGCGCAACTCATCTAAGAGGCTGGAAGACTCATCTGAACGAGCCCGATAGGAAAGCCATGGGCATGTCCTTAGTGTTTCTGCACTTGCCTCTGGGAAAGTGTGAATGTGGGTGTCAGTGTTTTCCAGGACTTTTTCTGTTGAGGCTGTATAGGAGTAATTCCTGTGGGAGAAACGTTTAAGAGTTGTCAGCACCTTTGTGTTTCCTAAGAGCAGGTAAGGAGTTTCTGATAGAAGAGGGTAGATTTTGAGCTCTGACTTTCTCCTGTGGCGTCAATTAGCTGAGTTTAAAGCACGTCTGCTCCTGAGCTGGAGTTTCTTAGGTGGGAAAGAGAAGCAAGAGGCCACAGCCAAACGAGAATCCCAATTAAGCATGCAGGTGGACAAGGCCTGTAATTAGCTATCTTGAGTCTGAGCAGAAGACCATGTCTGTTAGTGAAATGTTCTTTGGACATAACCTTAATGAAAGGAAAGGTTTTACTGTGGACTTAGCAGCCAAAACATCCTTTCTGCTGTTAAGAGTGCAGTACACTGCATGTGCTGAGCTTTGCTGACAACAGAGATGGTGTTTGGAGGAGGCTTGGAAACGTCAGAGCTGAGAGGACCAACTGCATGCTGTGTGATACTGTGTTAATGGGGACAGCTCCTTGTGCCTGCTTGTCTTTGGGTGGTTCAAGTCATAAACCCACCCCCACTCGCACATGTACTGACTTAGAAAAATCCTCTTTTTCTAGCTGTTGTTTTCTCCCTCACTGGAGCTGTTAGATGTAGCTGAACCTAGTCGCAGAGTGGACTAACTGTGAAGGAAACAAATGTGTCTCTTAAACAGAAACATTTTTAGCAGCTACCAGGTTTAGGCTTTTATTTCCGTACACACTTTAAGGCTGTTCCTTCATGGCTCTACGGGCTTTATTTTAATAGCAAAGGCATGAGCTGCCTGAGTAAGGACCTGGAGTGTGTGTAGGGCTTAAACAGCCTGTGCCTTGTCAGCTAGCACAAGTATGCCTGCCTGTGCAGCGGCTGCATCTCCTGTTTCTGGTGAGGTGACAACTTCATGTGGTTGAGTGTAATCTTCTTAACCACAAGAAGTTCTGACCGCGTAATACTGCATCAGCTCAGGGACTTAGCAAGAAATATCTACTGCAGTTTAGATTTACATCCTGGATTACTGGGCAATGGTTTCCTTTTTGTGGGAAGTTTTAACTCACACAGAGGTCAGATGGTGCAGGGACAGAACATTTAAACCAACTCCAAGAGGATGTCTGATGAGTGCTCCCTACCTCAAACGTCCACTGAGTACAAGACTCCATGTAATTTGTTTTGGTCATTGAGATCAAAAGTTCTTTTGGGATGATAGTTACTCCTATGATTTAGTCGAATGAATTACTCTGTTAAATTACTCCGTGGATGACTTGTGCTATGCTACTCGTGTGGAGACTCTGCCTGTCTCTGTAACACAAACAGCAGCGGGAATCCATCTGAAATCCAGGCACCCTCTGATGTAAATGTTTTATCTTTGTTTTCAGGTAACAATCTCTTTAGATCTTTGAGGCATTTAATGAAAATTGTTTTAGCAGAACTACAGTGTCTTAGAGAGCACCGTGTGTGTTTTTGTGTAGTTAGGAATTGAAACTGTGCAGTACAGCTGGAGCCATAGCCTTCTACTCTGCTGTGACTGGTAGCATCGATTTTACACTTAGGTGAGGCTGATTTGAAATGTTGCCTTATAGAGTTTATTGGCACCTACAACTAACAATGTTAAAGGTTAAACGGTATGCATGTTCGACTGCATACAACACCCAAAATTTGTTCAGAGAACCAAAACAAGGGTCTTCTGTGAGTGGTCCCTTCACCCTACAAAATTTCTGTGTGTAGATGTCTAACCTTTGATAAAGTTGTTCAAGATCACTGTAAACGGTCTCCTATTCTTTGCCTCTTATGGAGAAACTTTCTAGCTGAAAATAGACTTGAAGAAAGAACAGAATGGGTCTTGAGCTGGACTTAATTTGAAAAATTAAAACATTCATGAAATATCTGGGAATGACCTGGCATCCATGGATAGCACAAAGTTCTGTTATAGGCTTACTATGTGAGTATAAGCGTGTCCCATAAACACTTCATTATGCAGCCCCCTTACAAAGAAAACAGTATCTCATAGGGGTGCTATGGGACTTTGGTCACTGGGATTTGTAAATCTCTGGAAATACTTAGGCTGGACCAGCTACAGGGTTGTGACTATTAATATTGCTCGGAGTCACACCATCCTGTATAAATGTCGTTTGCTTTGGTCTGTGTTTAACAGTTAGAAAGGGAGTGAATGGACTGAAAAATAGAGAGACATGTGCTGTGACTGCTTAAACACAGACCTAGTCAGTTTTAACTTTTAAACTCATCCCTACCAGCAGCTCACTCATTGCCTTGGGCAAACAATGGGAAGTGAGCATCAGGTTTCACTGCAGAAGTAATAATGCACAGGATACAAACCGCAGAAGACAGCATTTTCTACAGTGGTGAGAAATGATTAGAGATTGATTGAAAATATTGCCTAGAAGGTGCTATATATTTTCAATGGTTTCCCATCTCTCCATATTAGTTGGATGCATAGGAACAAATTAGTCTGAAGCACAGCTCCCATTTGGGGATTTCCCTTTGAAATGACCCTTTCTTTCATCAAAACAATAAAAATGGCAGATGTGTTATATTAAAACAAGATGCTGTTGTTCAGGCTGGTTGCACTATCTCTGAACTCATCCTGCTGGAGCAGTTTTTGCAGAAAAAGCTTCCCACCAGTTAGCTGCAGCTTACTCTTTCACTTCAGTCTCCAGATCACTTGCACAATGGCTGGCATTAGCCACCCTTATTTCCTTTGATCCAAGAAGTTTGCGTTTCCCATTCTTAGATTCCTCCACACCTGGTGCTCCCAGTAACAAGCAATGATCAGTGGTGAGTCATCTGACACACACTGCGTTGGCCTTGCCTCCTAGTGACATGTGCCAGCCTGGCGGTAAAAGAGAAAAAATGAAAAAACCAGAGACCCCAAAGGCATGAAAACTAGACTTATTTCCCTTAGTCCCTTCCCAGAGTGGAAATGCAGGTTGCATATGGAGTTCACGAACTGGAAACAAGCTGCTGACTGTGGCTGCCGTTGGCTATGATCCTTCAAACCTCAGCATTTGAACTGAAAGCCAAATCTCTCCGGCACATAAGGCTCGCACACTAGCTTTAATTGTTGAACTTTCTTTCAGGACTTTCTTTTAGGACTACAAGAGATTGTAAAAAGAGTTGCCAAGGCTCTCTTGTTAGTTGCCCATGTTCCTGTAATGCCCTGGCTAACTTGACTTTGAAGTGGGCTGCAAATGAAGATGCTCTCCATTCTCTCCTCTGCGAGTGCACACTGCAAGAGTCCCAACTGCCACTGAAATTTCAGCCAACTTGATTAGTTGGCACCAGCTTTGATGTGGACCAAAATGCCCAGAAAAAAAGTGTCTCTTTAAAACTACTCTCCAAAAGTTACTCAAGAAGTTACTGTATTTGTTCCTTCTGAATCTAAAGCCTATGAATTGGCTATAAGAGTTCTGCTAGGGACCTGATCTTTGGATCATGAAAATATAAGGGAAAGATTCTCGGCATTTCTTCCATCAGCTTTGGATCAGGCTTCTTTTAAAGATACTTGTCCTCCCTTCTAATATGAACCAAGTGTTACTGAGTACTGTTTGTGTTGTTTCGGTTGCATTCCAGTTGTACTGGCATGCCCAATTCACAGTTCCTCCTATTTAGTTAGACTGTGGAATTGCATTGGGTTTTGTACATCAGATATGGATAGCTACCAAGATTGTATTTTAACAGAAGGTGGAATATATCACTGTTGTACAACTGAATTTAGAGCCAAGAGCATATTTTACCTTTAAATGAGTGAGTTTATCAAAGCCAGCATTCTGTTTTGCTGAATGGGAACTGTACATCTGTTGTGGGACAGCTGGAACACACATTGTTAAGGGCAGGGTGCCCTCTCCAGGGGCTGGGTGTAGTGCTTTATGTGCTGTCCACCTGCAAAGAACTGTTTTCTCTTGGCTCACTGAACTGTGGTCATGGTTCAAAATAAGCAGATTTGTTATGTAATACCTTTGGCAATCTGACAGGCACTTAGAGTGAAAAATCTACATCATGCTTGGTTGGCATCCTGTTCCCGTCAGGAAGTGATCATGTAACAACAGATCCCTGTGTTTGTCCTCTTCTGCTGGGGGTGTTTTAGCTGCAGGAGAAAGAAGCATCTCAAGGGTGTTGCAGTTTACTGACACCAGTCTGTATAGGATAATTCTGGTTCTCAGAAACAGCCTTTTGGCCTTGGCTGCCCTATTTGGCAAAGTGCTTGAAGAAAATGTTTTGTAGCCTGGAGTTCATGGGCTCCTGATGCGCAGAAGTGCTGCTGTATTAGACTGTCCTTAAAGATCATGGATCTGCTCTGCTGAATGCAGGAGGACAGGTCTCTTCTGTTTCTCTGTCAAACAAGAGGAAACTCAAGTAAAATTGCTTCTGTTACAGCCTGATAAATTATGTGGCTCCTTTGGCTGGAAACCAGCTGAGCTCCAACCTGTTTGCCCTGTAACCTCTGTTCCTTTCCTGATTCCCATCTGCATTGTCAGAAATGGGAAAAGCTCCCGTCTGCTGCTGGCTGAGCCACTGCCTTACAGGGCTGTCTCCCTTCCAGTGGGCCACAGCTCTTCCTGGCCCCACACAAGATGCTGGCAGCTCCCTTCCCTCCCTCTGCCCAGTCCTTGCAGGCTGCAAGGCTTGGACGCTGTCCTTTGCTTTCATCCTCATAACTGTACCTAATCCAGTGATTACAGCTGTTTGCATTTCATCAGAAAATCTCTGCATCTATCTGCCGGCTGGCTGGGGCAGTAAGGGACAGAGGAGTTTTCAGGCACTCCAACCTTGGGCTGCAGTGTGCACACTTGTAATGGCATTTTCAACTGAGTGCTAATGGTAGCAGTTCCAGGAGCCAAGAATGTGTCTCTTCATGCCACTTGAACACTTTACTGAGGGTGAGGACATGATTAGTCATTCCACAGGCAAACATCTGGTGTTTTGCGTGCCCTGCAGCTCTTCCTGCTCAGCAGGCCTCACCTCAGTCTGGCTAAGCTGGGAATGTGTTAGTGCAGGCATTTTAATTCAATGCTTTTAACCACCACAAAAAATGGGCAGGGGAATAAGACTTGGTTGCCCATTGTGGTCTTTTCCAGTTCTGTATTTCCAGATCCCACCTCATTCTGGGCAATGATTTACTTCTCTAGGGATGTGTGATAAAGAAATAGGATTTTCAGATTTCTAACCCATTAACTGTTCTTTCAGGCAGAATAGGAGTCAGATAACTAGGGAGAATAAAAAATGCCCCAATGCAATATCTGCCCCTTTCCCCGCCATGCTTCACTTCTCTTCTGAATCTCAGATTCACTCTTTGAACATGAGCAATTTATGGCTCATTGCTGAATCCTTGCAAAACTTCTTCCTTTTCTTAATTTTCCCTGCCCTTATGTCCTCCACCTCTGGCAATTCACCTAGGCTTTTAATTCTAGAATGACACTGAATGTCTTTGTTTTCCACAGCTGGATAAATGCCCTTTTCCAAATGCCTCTCCTCGTAGCCCACCTGCAATAACTGGCTTCCTGGTTTTCCAGCTCTTAACACATAATTTGTCCTGTCTGAACATAAAACTGCTCACTTTGCCTTTTGTTTGCCTCAAGTTCTTCTTCCAGAAGGTGCATGAGATGTGTCCATCTAGTCTATGTATGGCTGATGCAAGGTGTCTTAAAGTCTGGAGCCTGAGCTGAAAGTGCATTACAGCTGTTAGGAATGCAGTGTTGGTAGAAAGAGCCCTGAATTGCTCCAGGTATCTCGGTAGATCTCAATCACAGCCTCTTTTCTTCATCCAGACACAGCTTCCAGGCACACTCAGTTTCAGAGAAACAGGGTGCAACTTCTTTGTTATTTTGCAAACTGCAAGGAGAAGTTCTAGTTAAAGTAACCCACACTGCTGTTCAGAAAGTAAAACCTTTGTGGTGAAAAGACTTCACTGTGTGTTATTTCAGTAATTGCAAGGTGACAGATACAGCACACTGTCCAGGGAGAACTTGTGCTCCCTCTCTGTTGATTAATGCATATTTGTGGAGGCCAGTAAGCAGAATAGTGGGAGGTCTTTTGACTCCAGAAAGAGTTATTAGTAAATCACAATCTGCTTAGTACCGAAACAGCCTATGCAGTTCATCCCTTGCTGCTGTGTTCCCTGCAGTGCATTGGTTCCTGTCAGCTTTAAATCACTGAGCATCTATCGCTTCCCTAGGGAAAGCAAACCATTTACCAGTAGTGAACTCTAATAGCCAGACTAAATTTTCCTTGATTTCCTTCTCCTGCCTATTTTTAGATAGTTTGCACTTTTCCCGTAGTTGTAGATAGATCTCTTATTTCCATAGTGTCAGTGATCAATGATCAGTGTAGTTTCAATCTTATAAATGGCTTCTTCAAGTTTCACTCTGGCAATGTACATCTTCTAGTGCCACTAACTGATGCTGAGCTCAGACTCCTGCCTGTCCTTTATAAAGAAACTTGTGCATCTTAGTGTTCTAAATAAACCTGTAGTTATCACAGAATCACTTTGGGTGGAGAAGACCCCTGGGATCATAGAGTCCAACCATCTACCCTACCTACCAAGATCCCTCCTAAACCAGATCCCTCAACACCTCATCCAAACCATCTTTAAAGACATTCAGGGATGGTGACTCAACCACCTCCCTGGGAAGCTCATTCCAGTGCTTGACCACCCTTCTTGTGAAAAAATTCTTCCTAATATCCAGTCTAAACCTACCCTGTTGTAACTTGAACCCAGCTGGATTTACCTCCATTAACCACCACTCTGTGGGCCCGTCTGTTCAACCAGTGTTTTACCCAGCAGACTGTGCTCATCCAAGCCATGAGCAGCCAGCTTATCAAGAAGAATTCCATGGGGAACAGTGTCATAGGCTTTTTGAAAGTCCAGGTAAACAATATCCACAGCCTTTCCCTTGTCCAGTATTCGAGTCATCCTGTCATAGAAGGAGATCAGGTTTGTCAGGCAGGATCTGCCTTTAATAAACCCATATTGACTGGGCCTGATCCCCTGGTTGTCCTGTATGTAGAATGCAATGGCCCTTTAGATGTGTTCCATGATGTTCCCTGGCACCGAGGTCAGACTGACAGGTTTATAGTTTCCCGGATCCTCCTTTCTGCCCTTCTTGTAGATGGGCACCTTGAAGATTTGCCACCTTCCAGTCTATTGGGACCTCCCCAGCTAGCCAGGATTTCGAGTACATAATGGAAAGTGGCTTGGAGAACCCATCTGCCAACTCTTTCAGGACCCTTGGGTGCAATCCCTCTGGCCCCGTAGACTTGTTTATGTCTAAGTTGTGTAGCAGGTCGCTGACCACTTCCTTTCCAGCTGTGATGGCCTCATTCTTCTTTCCCTCTCTGTCTCAAAGGTATCTGTTATGGATACCTTTGAAAACGTGCCATCATATTTTCAAGCAATTTGGTTGAAACAAGATGAAATAAGATGATTCCATGCAGTGGGAAGCCACTAACCCTGTTTTTGAGTGAGTGTCACCCCCTGTTTGTGTGGTTAGTGCTAGGAAAGGGGTTTTTGCTTGTCAAGGTTAAGTCAGGACACCTTCTGAATGGGAGTTGTACATGAGAGGCACAGATTGCCTTCCTTCCCCAAACTGTGTATGGGGTATGTGTGTGTGTGATATATGGCAAATATAGCTGTGATAGGTCAGTACCTTCTGAGCTGTGAGTTAGGGGTGTAATTGTAGGTGCTATTGTAAAACCAGATACTAATCACCTAAGTAAAATGGCTCCTTATCTTTAAAATAGGCTCATCTGCAATAAGGTCCTTGAGAGCCTTTACTTTTGCCTCTGTCAGATCTGAAACTGGACACAGAGCAAAAGAGTTTCAGAGGAAATGGGTCCTTTTGCCATCGTTCAGTTTGATGATTAGGCTACCACCTTTTTTATGTCAGCTCAATGACCAAGGAGCAATCTGGACTTATACATCAAGCCCTGTTTCATGTATTTTATGATTCATTGAAAATTAAAAAGAATATTTTTTTTTTTTTTTGGAAGCCTGAAATTTTACAGTGGCTAAAGATCCAGAGAATCCATTTAGAGGAAATATACTAGTAAAAATAAGACAGTATAAAAAGCATTACTGGCTGTCACTTTTGGTGTAAATCACATTCATTTAATAAAAGTCTTGAATGTGTCCGTTAAACTTTAGTACCCGAATTTCAAGCCCAGCAGGTAGTGGAGTTTTTAGCACCAGCCAGAGAGTACTCAGAGTTGGCAGGCAGATGGTCCTTTCCCCTCTTTTACATTCTTTTAACGCACTAACACTGCCAGTTGGGCGTTTGAAAGCCTCATTAATTTTCGTCGCTGTTTGGCAATAAGACCTTGCTTGTTCCTTGCTGTCTTCCATTACTGAAGCCTGTGCAGTTTTCAGATTGCTCCTACTTGTTGCTTTGATGTGGGACTGGACTATTTGCTTTGCCTGGAAATTAAGTGAGGGAGATGTTGAGTGATGCAGAAACACACTGGGATATGATGCCAGAAACAGCAGAGAGCAGTGTCGAGGAGAAATCCAGGGTATGGGTGCAAGGAGGAAATTAGAAATGAGAGGAAAAGGATCTTGTTGAGACAATGTTAATCCAGCAAACTCAGAGGTGATTGTAGCTTTTTATGGTTAAATTATCTGCATTTTGCTGTTGTGGAGCAACCAGTTTCTCTATGCTTTCTGCAGAGTTCTGGATGTGCATTATGCATCTAAAAATGCTGTGTTTGCATAACCTCTTGCTTC
>VXBP01007533.1:883231-996511 GCA_013400115.1 Rhinopomastus cyanomelas
AGAAATGCTTTCAGTGCAGCTCTCCTTAATAAAATGAATCTGCAGAAGTGGCACCATGGTGCTGCATGTTGAGTAGCCTCGAATGGCTCTGTATCTTGTTATCCAAGTTACAGGATGGATTTTTTGACTGTCTACCCTGCAAACTCATTTTGAGACAGATGTGTTAAAAATGCATGTGTCCTTGGTTACCTGGGGAGAGCAGAGGTGCTGTGTAGCACTGAGTTAAGTTAAATGAAAAAAGCCTGTATTATTCATCAAGACAAAACCATTTTCTGAATCTGAAAAAAAAAAAAGAAAACATCTTCTCTCTGAAAATCATTTAACCAGCCTTGATTTTCCTGAGGGCAGCGGGTAGAAGTCAAGTTTAAAACACAGACTAAAAAGTCTTTTTCTGTGGGATCAAGAAAAGTAGATTGCAGCAGAACCACTTTTGATCAAATGGGTGTCTGCTGCAAGAACTGGCAGTGCTGCCTGTGCTCCAGTGTTCATCTGCTCAGGAGTCAGTTAGCGTTGCTTCATGCTCTTCCTCTTCGCGTTCCTGGCAAATTGAGAAAGATGGATGTGTAAAAGGTTTTGTCTTTCTTATGTGGACTTGTCTGAGATGAAGAGCTCACTGATAGATCAACAGCAGTTGCATCTGTCCGTACGTGTACAGCGATCCCAGTGGTGCTAGGAATTCATGGTAACAGCACCTCTGCTGATGGGTGGAAGAGCATTGCTGGTGATGGCATGGCTTGAAGAGGACCTGACTGGCATTCTGCAGATCTCTGCCTGGGGTGTGATTGTTCAGGTTCTCACAAGTTGAAAAGAGCCAGGTGTGACCAGGTCTTCAGTCCAGAAGTCAGAGTGTTAATCATGATTCATGTGCAGAGTCCCTTTGCCAAAGGGTAGGATGTTGCTGGAGTAATTACCTTTAAGGTAAGGAGTAATTCTGATATCCAAACTGTGTTATCATGGTCAGTATCCATCCATTTCATACTTCGGTGCTCTTTGCTTTCAAGCCCCTGAATCTTGGACAGATTGCAAATTGGAGCAATCTATATTCTTGCTGCCATCATGAGTTACGTAGGAGAATAAATCTCCAGAGAAAGGTGTGTTGGGCTTGTGCGTGAGTAGGCAGTAAGCAACACCACCAAGGGGACGACAGCAGCTCCAGCTGCAAGGGGGGGTGTGCGTGTGTGGCAAATAACAAAAACAATATATTCATTGATTTTCCTGAGCTTTTACACTAAGAGAGAGGCTCTGTGGAGAAATTTCTCCATACAAAGAATCAGGATAGATGAGTTTAGAGACTATGGATCCATATTCGCTTTCGGCCTATCAACCAACTCCTCTTTTCTAAATTACTCTCCTCAGACCAGTGAGCTGGACACTCAGCCAGGAATGCGCAGCAAAAAGTAATAATTTTTTTTTCTTAAAGCAAAATTAATCCCTTAGAAACCTTGATGCCAATGGTATTGTTTTCTTTTTCTGATTTTCTGATTTCTGATTATCTCCTACCATAGCGGTAGGTATTAAGGTGAAACCTGAACAAGGTACAAGGAGTATCTGAAGCTCCTGTGCAAGGATTGTTCAATATATCCTGTGTTTGTGTCAGCAATTAATTCTCTGTAGCATCTCAATTGCTTATGGTTTTCCTTATCTTATAAAATATTTGCATATCGGTATGATGCCCCGTTAAACCAGTACCATTTTCCACTCCAGATGTAACTATTTCTGAACAGGGTGGAATGTTTCCCACAGACTGCTCACAGAATACTTCATCACTCTAAGTGTGAGATAATTCTACCAGTAACAGTACATATCTTGCCCCCTTAATAAATCTGAGGCTTATTTTATTAAAATCTACCATTTTTCTTACTGTTTTGTAAGCTCTATTTGTTGTCACCCAGATTCCTGCAATAGCTTTTTATCTGGCTATTTTCTCTTCTTCATTATACAGCAGAACTTAATTGAAGTGAATGAACTACACACAAACATGAAGTGCTGATTACTCAGCCCTGCTAGTGTTAATTTCATGATTTCAAACAAAATCTTAAATTCAGTGAGTACTTTTAGAGCACTGATCACAAAATCAGAGTTCTCCAAGTATGCCATACACATTATACATTACACCACCAAATGCGTTCATACACTATAGAATTTGTAACTGTCGAGGAAGTTTTATTGCTGCAGCTACCCGGGACCTCCTGATGTAATTACGCACATTGCAGCACCACTGTGTAATGAGTTACTCGTGGTGGCTGGTTCTCTGTGCAGTGGAGGCTGCCACCAAATGTGGTTTTGTAGCTGGAGTTGAGTTGGGGTAAGATGTTATCACTCCGGTTGCTCATCTCCAGAATTGTGCTGGGATGTTATTTTATTTTGGTCAACATGCTTCACTTCTCATTTGCAATGAGAGGGGGAGGCTGAGGGGAGATCTGGTTAATGCTTGCAAATATCTACAGGGCAAGTGTCAAGAGAATGAGACTGGACTGTTCTCAGTGGTGCTCAGTGATAGGACAAAGGGCAATAGGCACACACAGAAGGTTCAGTGTGAACATACGGAAAAAACTTCACAGTGAAGGTAGCAGAGCACTGGAACAGGCTGCCCAGAGACATTGTGGAGTCTCCTTCTCTGGAGACATCCAAAACACATGTGGATGTGTTCCTATGCAGTGTCCTCTAGGGGATCTTAGTCTAGCAGGAGTGTTGGACTAGATGATCTCCAGACGTCCCTCCCAACCACTACTATTCTGTGATGCTATGATAGATCAGCTAGGAGCAGTCATGAAGTTGCTTTCTATGTTCATCTGATAGGTGTTAACATGCTACCACTAGGTATACTTTTGTCTTTTTACTTTCTAAATGTATCTATTGCTTAGTCTGTAGTTGCTGCACGGTCTTGTTTGGCCCATATTAACACTCCTTTAGTCTTGATTTAAATTTTGGCCAGCTTGTGTTATTAATTTTTGGGTGACTTGTCCTTTGAATCTCGCAGGTAAGACAGAAAAAGACACATCATGTTGTGAAAAGCCCATGAAAAGCTCTTGATTCTCAAGCACCCTACAGAGACACAAGACTGAGATTACACAGAATCATAGAATGATTAATGTTGGAAGATACCTACAAGATCTTCAGGTCCAATCATCAACTCAATGTCACCATGCCTACTAAACCGTGTTCCCTAATGGCACAATGTCTTCAGAGTATTGACTCTGCTCACCTCTCTTAGAAGGTGGTATGTTGTGCAGTCCTTAATACATCTACCAAGGTTTCTTTGTAAAGCATGTGCATGCCTTGTCCCCACTATTCTCACAGGAAAACTGTTAAAAGAAACCCAGTCCTTTGACAGAAATATTTTCTAAGGTGTTTGCTAATCCTGCACAGAGATACCTTATATGATTTATTTTCTTGTATGAACATTTTATTTTAACCTAAATAGCTCTTCTACATCTGATGTATTTATAGTCTGCAGTCATCTCCTCGCTCAGCTTTTGTTTTAGCAGCATAAACAGTCTAAGCTCATGAAATTCATAAAGTGTCTGATAGCATGAGTAGCTTTCCTCTGGACATACTCAAGTCTGAATTCCTCTCTTTGCCTACAGAGTAGGAGTGTACTGTACAGCTCCATTAACGCTTTCTCACCTCTACTAGACCAATGTGTTTTAATGCAATGATAGGGTTTGTTTGTTTGTTTTTAACAGCTTTGTGCTGTTAGTGCTCAGGTCATTGTGAATGCAGTTATAAACCCAGGTCTTTTCTCTTCCTCTTTCTGGCCAATGATACCCACAATATTCTGGCTAGTTTTTAAAGACATGATTTTTTTATGTTTATATGTCTTTAAATACATTATTCCCTTCTGTATCACCAATTTAGTTGAAGTATGAATCAGTGTCACCTTTCTTAAGGACATTCCTAAAACTGAAAAACTTGTGAAACGTAGAACTCAGGTTGCAAGTTGCATGTTTTGCTCTTGTTGAGGATCTGCCACACCTGCAGGGACTTAATGAAGCTACTGACGTTGTGATGGGAAACTCTTCATCTTTCACCTCATGGTAGCAGACCATGCACTTCACTCCGAATGCCTTTAATTAAATCCCCAGTGTACCTGACACCGTGGTTTCCACAGTGCTGCAAAAATCTTGTGCTGTGCTGAACTATTCCTGTGTGTGCGCACTTCAAGGCACTTGGTGCTTGGTAAGATAAAGCTGCTTTTCTCAGGACAGCTTTTCAACAAACATTTCAAAAGATGTATTTCTAGATGTGCCCATGCAGAATTCTTGGCAAGACTGGCACCTAAACCACTTTCAGTTTTATTATGGCGCAGATGCAGCCCATGTCAGTCTGTGGGTGGATATTCACACTTCCCTCTGTGTGTAGAATTCAGAGGTCACCAGCTGTGACCCACTACCATCCCATTAATGAAACTGAAGTGAGTATGATTTACTTAGAAGTAGCTTTAACATGGACAACATTTATGCCTGTGTGGAGCTCCTCACTAAGCACCATTGTATGATTACTAACTGAATCTACTAATCAGGATATAGATTGGAAATTTCTCTTACTGGCAAAACATGAAGCTGGTCAAATTTCACACTAAAATTGTCTGCTGCAGGATCCCACTGACCTACTCGGAGATTCAAGTGAGGTCACACCAGGGAATGAGTCTGGCCAGTTAATTTAGCCTTGATGACAGCAGTTGTGCCACTGATCTACACAATTGGATTGTGTTTTGGCATTGGAGGGACTCTGGGGAATCTCATGTGATCTACGCTGTGAAATTAATTTGATAATGCATCATTGTTTTCCCTGAGCTTGATCATTCATTCCCTGCTGAAGCTAGGGCCCTCAGGATCTGATTCATCACATTTAGAAACCAGCTACAGCTTTCCATT
Organism: Rhinopomastus cyanomelas; assembly: GCA_013400115.1. Taxonomy (NCBI): domain Eukaryota; kingdom Metazoa; phylum Chordata; class Aves; order Bucerotiformes; family Rhinopomastidae; genus Rhinopomastus; species Rhinopomastus cyanomelas. The sequence goes on from VXBP01007533.1 coordinate 888,109, forward strand.
TACAGGATGTCAAAATCCCTGTGTGGTCCTTCTCTTAAAAAACCCCACAAAACAAAGCACAGTACTATATGCAAAAGGAGGTCTGACAGAGGTTTCTGCCAGTGAGGGGCACACTATTGACCCTCAAGCTTTACAATTTACTGGGAACTCTGTTCCATAATCGCTGCCCCATGAAAAGCTGGCATCGAGTTTCTTTGGAGCCGATCACAGCTTAATCTGCAGGTGCTTATTCACGAGGGAACTGGTGCAATCCGTTCTGAGGAACATGAATCCCAACAGGTTCAGGGGGAAGCATCCAGTCCCTCCAGGCTGTGGTCTTCCTGTGTCAAGCTTGCAGGCTTTAGCAGTACCAGCCACAGGCACTGGGCCAACTCTAGACTTGGTGTAAGTCCATTAACATCAGCAGAGTTGCCCACAACTACCCAAGGCTGACTTTGGCCCCCTGTCATTAAACTTCTGACAATATTTCCACTAAGCCCTTTTCTGCATTCATGGGTTTCAAAACTGGCTGTAAAGATGTGCTCCATGCTGACATTTGGTATAGACCATCTCCTCATCCTGGGAGCGTGGATTTTTTTCCTCTGTAAAAAAAACCAAACCAAAACTCAAACCCTGTTGAGGAAATCTAGGCTGATTTCCTAGATTAGAAATAAGAAGTTTGTTTCAGATTCTTTCCTATTCACTTGTGTCTCTTGGATGGATTTGTGTTAAGGATTATCCTATACATCTGTAAGTACATCCAGGAATCTGTTCTGATGGATGATGGCAGCTCATATTGCCTGTTTTGGTAGTCAGGGTGAGATGACCTTTTCAGGAAATATAAGGTATTGCTTAAGCTACCGTGTCCATAAATCAGCATCTTGTGCCCAACAGGCAGCTTTTTGTGGTTCTGTAGCCCTTATCTAAACCACAGCAACTACTTTCAGCAAATACAGCTCTGGTTTCATCTTCACACAAGGATTTGAATTGGGATAAATTTGTTTGTAACTTAAAGTGTTCACGTTGGCTTTTATGCAGACAAATTTCAATTTTAGAGCTGCTTAAAAGGAATGTACTGCAGGTTTTTGTCTGTTGGGGGCCAATGATGCAGTGTTGACAAGTCACATGGAAATCTGTCAACAGTCTAAGTGACTGGCAGAAGTTTTCAGTAAACAAGGTGGGGCTTGAATAAGCCAGTTGTGCAGACATTAATGCCGAAGGGTATTTACATGAGGGTTCCTGAAACTGCTAGGGCTTCCTCTGTGATGTGTCTTTGCCTAATTAGTTTGTTTTGCAAATGCAGTTGCTTTGACAGAGCACTGGAAGGGGCTGCCCAGGGGTGTTGCGGAGTCTCATTTAAAACCTGCCTGGATATGTTCCTATGCGACTTGGTCTAGGTGATCCTGCTGTGGCAGGGTGATTGGACTGGATGATCTTTCAAGGTCCCTTCTAATCCCTAATGTTCTGTGATTCTGGACAAGAATGAAATAAGCCTTGCATCTGTTTGTAGACAAAAGTGCTTTTGCAGTGCTGGTCAAGAGGAATGTGCTGGAAGGAACTTGTTCCGTGGGACTGCCAGCACTGGGGGTTAAATCAACTTAGAAGCAGGTGTAATAAGGGGAGGCTGGCTACGGCCCCCATGTCTGTCCTGAATCCCATATAGCTACAGCAGGCCACACAAGGGTAATTAGAAAATGTGGGTGGGGTGAGTCTATTAGCATAATATTTATCTGTTTCACAAGGATACAGAAATTTTCAAAGATAGTCATGCTCCTGCCTTTTGAACAGCTGTACTGATTTAGGTGGTTACTGCCTCTCAGCTGTTCATTATCTGCTGCTCAGTTGACTGATCATGGAAGTATTCCTAATTCGTTTCAGTACAAAGTGAAACAGTTCACTTAATGAAGCTTTTAATTAAGCTGGTAGCAAGAAGGCATGGGCAGACCTTAAAGCGCTATCGTTTTCTAAAACAAAGACACAACCATGGCCACAGTATTTGCTGTGGTGGTGCAGCGGCAGCAGTGGTGTTTCAATTCATGTCTTTACCCTAAATCCATAGGAGATGCTGTTTCTAAAACAATTTATGGACTGCTTGCTCTTCTCTGTATCAAAATAAAAGGCCTGAAAAACAGAGCCAAAGAAAACTGGAAAAAATGAATTGTTCTTCTAACATAAGGTCTTGCTGGAAATTAAATCCAGGCATCAAAGGAGAGCCATAGATTCAGACCTGGTAATACTTGTGCTCCTTATTGCAGCAGTGTTTACATGGCTGGTGATGGAGAAATCCCAGTGTTCACAGATCCTCTTTTTTAGACGAGGATACCTTCACAGGTTTATTCAGTGTGTTGCCTTTTCTTAGAGCTCATAAAGCATCTGTCCTGGGGAAGCATATGTTCCTGGACCTGTGAGCAGAAAGACCTTGTCTGGTTTTTCATAATGAAAATATCAGAGCCCATCTGCTTTCCCAGTTGTAGAGCTGTCCTGGTTGGTGTTTCACTGGCAGGCCAGCTGCAGGGATCCCTGGATAGATGCATACAGTATTAATTTAACGTACACCACACAGTCTAGCACACTTCCACACACTCCTTTGATAAAGTTTATGCTTTAGTTTTCAGTGCTTCTGGGGTTGGGGAAAATTCAGGCCCTAAGGGCATGCTGGCTCTGCTTTTGAAGATTTTGAGCTTCAGCAGACTAATGGAAGCTGTGGGTACTCAGGACCTCTTAAAGCTAAGCCACAGGTTGTACTGCGTTTGCTCACACAAAATTAGGACCTCATCTGCAAATAGTTCCCCTTGCTTTAGGGCAATCCTGAATGGAAGAAGGCACTGCACAGTAGGAGGCTTAAGGCCAGGTGACTGGTGTCTTCAGAATAAAGGAGCATGAGCCTTCCAGGGACGCCTCAGCTTTTTGAAAGGGTCAGATTGAGGGTATCTCAGATCCCCATGGGACGTTGTTGCATGCTACTGACATGCGCCAGCTGAAAATCTACTGCCCAAGCTCAAGAACACAGTTACATGAAGATCTATCATTATGTTGTGTTCTTCTTTATAAAATAGTATATAAACTCAAGATTGCCATTATGTTTTCTGTATGTTTTGTAGTTTGAACCAAAACCTCAAAGCTCATTTTGCTTTTATCTTTAATCAGTTTCACTTTCAACTCCATGTTTTGTTCTGTACTGGCTTCCCTCTGCACTCTTGGAATAATTTTAAAATATTAGCACAGAAATAAAACAGCTTCTAGGAGTCTTCCTTGTCAAGACAAGCTTGATCTTGAGCTTAGAGATTTGGTTTAACAGTGGGCTTGGTAGTCAGTGTAATGGTTGGACTTCATCTGAAAGCTATTTTCCAACCTGAATGATTCTATGATCCTATAATGTTGTCAGAAATATTGGGCAAATAACACATTTGACTTTGAAAGCACTTTGTGATGCTCATAGAACATGTATTGGTTAAACAATGCAGTATTTTTTGTGACCTCTGGTTTTTACTGCTCTGCCCTCTGTACGTCCTTTACCAAGTCTCTGACCATTCTGGTACCTGGGCACAACTGGGGCTTGATGCATTAGACTGTGATGGATTTGTTTCTTTGCCACTTATTAAATATGTGCCCTTGTTCAACCTGAAGTTAGGGCTAAATGATAGGTATTACAGGTGGTTCTGTACCCAGGTTAATCCAGCGTGTCATCGTGGCCTAATCTGGCTGTAAAATACAATGATTTGTCTAAACCTTTGCCAGTATTTTAAAGTACTGTAAGATGTAAAATATTCTAAACAGAGGGAAGAACCATCATTAGAGAGGATATGAGAATAGCCTGGCTGGCTTAGCCCCACAAAGCTGAGGTGGAAAGGGGATTTCAGCATCCATAAATATACCTCAGGGTATAACACTAGGGAAGGAAAAGATCTATTTAAGCTAAAGGGCTAGGCTGGCAGATTATTAGATATGTGTATGTTAGTGGTGACTAAGTTCAGACTGGAAACTGTAATGTTCTGGCCATGAGAGAAGTCAAGTGCAGGCTTTGGTCACAGGTTCTGAAAAAGTGTTTAATGTGGATCATGACTGTTTATTAAGAGGATCAACAGCTGTCCATAAGTGCAAGAGGCTGGATGACCCAGCAGGGTTCAATGAAAGCACAGACAGCCAAACCTGTGTTCTGTGTGTTTAAGTGTTTAATTCAAATTGACATCAGCAAACTCCAGCAGTGTTACAGTTCATATCATAATTAGTTTACCCCACTGCACATATTTCCATGACTTTGTATGGGGTGATTATAAGGCTCTGGTGAGAGAATGTAGGGATGCAACTAGGAAAGCCTCCTTGGAATGAAACCTTGCAAGAGAGGTCAACGGCAACGAAAAGGGCTTCTTTAAATACATTGCAGGTAAAAGTAAACCTAGAGGCAGTGTAGGCCCCCTGCTGAATGAGGTGGGTGCCCTGGAGACAGAGGATACAGAGAAGGCAGAGATACTCAACACCTTCTTTGCCTCTGTCTGTACTTCTGGGGGCTGCCCCAGACTGCTGAGGCTCCAGAGGAAGTGGAGGCAAGAGAGGAGCCTGCCTTGGCTAATGAGGACTGGGTTAGGGATAAGTTGATCGAACTGGATGTACATAAATCCATGGGCCCTGATGGGATGCACCCGTGCATGCTAAGGTACTTGGCAGAATTCATTGCTAAGCCTCTCTCTCTATCATCTTTTCTAAGTCATGGGGATCAGGAGAGGTGCCTGGGGACTGGAGGATAGCAAATGTTGCTGTAGTCTTCAAAAAGGGCAACAAGGAGGATGCAGGTAACTATAGACTGGTCAGCCTCACCTCCATCCCAGGAAAGGTGATGCATTTGACACAGTCTCACACAGCATCCTCGCAGCCAAACTGAGGCAGTATAGTCTAGATGGTTGGGTAGTGAGGTGGATCGTGAAGTGGCAGTAGGATATAAGCCAGAGAGTACAAGTCAATGGGACAGAGTCTAGTTGGAGGCCTGTATCTAGTGGAGTGCCCCAGGGGTCGGTGCTGGGACCAGTCCTGTTCAATCTATTCATTGATGACTTGGATGAGGGATTAGGGTGCACTGTCAGCAAGTTTGCTGATGACACAAAGCTGGGTGGTGTTGCCAACACCCCAGCAGACTGTGCTGCCATTCAGTGAGACCTGGACAGGCTGGAGAGCTGGACAGAGTGAAATTTACTGAACTATAACAAGGNGAAGGAGGTGGAGCACCTCTCTTATGAGGAGAGGTTGAGGGAGCTGGGTCTCTTTAGCTTGGAGGAGACTGAGGGATGACCTTGTTAATGTTAATAGGTATGTGAGGGGTGGGTATCAGGAAGGTGGAGCCAGGCTCTTCTCAATGTCATCTAATGATAGGATGAGGGGCAATGGTTGTAAGCTGGAACATAGGAGGTTCCATATAAATGTCAGAAGGAACTTCTTCACGGTGAGGGTGGCAGAGCCCTGGAACAGGCTGCCCAGGGAGGTTGTGGAGTTTCCTTCACTGGAGAAGTTTAAGACCCTCCTGGATGTGTTCCTGTGTGACTTGGTTTAGGTGAACCTGCTGTGTCAGGGGGATTGGACTAGATGATTTTTTGAGGTCCCTTCCAATCCCTTATGATTGTATGATTCTATGATATTATGTGTAAGACCTTGCATAAAATAAAACCTGACATTCTCTTCGTGGCCAGCAGACTGCACAGCAGGAAAAGAAGTAGTTTTACCTGCCTGTCATTATTCTATTTAGACATGACTGGGCAGAATAAATCTCTTGAGTTATATTCCATATGTAGTATTCTGTATCATATGAGTCCCTTGAGTGAAATTTAATGAGAAAGGAAGGTCACAGAACAGTGAGGGAAAATTGCCATGTTCCAGCTATGAAGACAAAAAGATTGATCCAGTCAATAGCCATTCAAGTCAGAGGAAACCTTTGCAGTGATTTCAGTGGAAACTGGAGCACAGCCTTAGTGAGTAAATTACTGTCTGGTATCAGCACCATGTCTGTCTAGTATCATGATATAATACAATTATATCTCCGAAGACATTTTATTCTGTGTTCTAAGGCATTAGAAACAAAAGAAGTGATCCCAGTTGGAGGATTCTTCACACTGCAAAGGTCATTAATTTTTATCTAGACCTGTGAAATATAATTCAGAAATCTGTAGATAATGCACATTGGCATTTTGGATCTCTTCTTTAGGAACATCACTTTCCTTCTTAAAAAAGAGCAGATAATCACTTTTCTTCGATCAGTAAGAACTCTGTACATCAGTGGTTTCAATCAAATGCTGGATTTTCTTCCTTGGTGATTTTAAATAAAGACATGTCCAAGCTGAAACGCTGGATCCTAAACTTAAGTCACTGGACAGGTTTCTAGCTTTACAGCTGTTACTCTACCAAGGAAGCAGCTGTGTCAGCTGGCATGTTATTGTCGGTCTAGCAAAACAAAGGTGCATCCAGAGCAAGATCTACAGAGTGTTAGTGTTAGAGTTGCCCTAAGTTATCATCTTGAACTGTCTGTGGCACATGCACCAATTGTGTTGCTGAAGACCTACCATGAGCTCCATTTTCAAGATAATGACCTGGGGCTCAGAGGCTGAGGGACTGATGAAGTTATCAGTGGCAGAGCCAGTACTGAAGATGTATTGTTTGCGTTGCAGTATGTAATTGCAGTATTTAGTGCTTAGATCACTCAGTTGCATTTTAAGTTTTCAGCTTGCTCTAAACTCAGAGGGCTCCCACGTCTTCTGAGTTCCACCTGTAGCAAAAAGCCTTCTTTCTCATTAACCTTGAACTGTTTGAGAATATGGGATATGTGGGAGACTACCCGCAGAAATTGGTTTTCGATCTCTTGTTTTGTCAGTGCTCAGACCAAAGGCAAACAAAGGAAAAAGACATGGAAAGCCACAGGGCAAGTAAAACCATTTTGCAATTCTGAGCATTTTAGGTATGGAAGCTTGTTTTCTAGTTATGCAGAACAAGACTGTCCCTGCTCCTTCTGCTATACAGTTTGAACTATGAGGTCATCAGGGATGGGACCCTCTAATTAAAACATTGTTTAATATGTTAGCATTTGGTTTCAGAGCTGTCCACAGAGAGTAACTGAGTCCAACTATTGTGTCTGGCTGTGCAAATAGACACCTCCTGCATTCTCCTTGGTAGCCTGCAAAGCCTCCACTTAGTATACACATGCTGCTGTGGTAGCTTAGCCTGCCTGCCCCCAATGGAATATGTGTGGATCCTGGATGCCTCTGCACACCCTTACATCAAGCCCATGCTGGCAGTTTGTTTGGTGCCATCACGGGGCTTTCCAGACCACAGAGAGTCGACTGTGGTGAGAGAAGGCTGGTACTCATTCAGTTTCGTAGCAGGTCTTAGACAAGCATTTAAACTACTGTTGATTTGGAGGAGTGAGAGTTTTAGACGCTGTGTGAGAAAATACTTGCACCAGTAAGGAGCGTGGGCTGCACTGCTCGTGTCCTACTGATTTGGAATCTACACTTAATCCTTAAGTGCCATGCACCATCCACTTTGGTTCCCATTTGATAAGCCCTTATTGAAGGTGCAGCTTACCCAGGGTCAATGCCCGGAGCACAGGGTCAGCACAGTGTTGCACCCCAACATGGGTGCGGACTTCCCAAAGAGCTCCAGAACTTTCTCCTGTTGTGTGATCCAGTGTGTCAGGCATATCCCCTGTGTTAATTGCTGGAGCAGAGGAAATGAGAAGTCTGCAAGTGCCAAAGCTAGAAGGACATTCTCTTGTATTGCTCAGAAATGTAGAGGATGTTCCCACGGTACTGCTGCTTCACATCTTCCACTCTCTGGAGATGTTTCAGAAAATATGAAGCTGTCTTCACCATTTTCCCTGTGTTCTCCTCAGCCTGTGAATGTAAAATCTGTGTTCCCATAGTCACTTTTGGCTCTAGCTGTGTTGGAGGTTACTGTCGTCCTGGGTCAGCTGCTCATTAGATGGGGCAAATGCTCCCTGCTGGTTTACTGCAAATGAACTGGGTTAGGGCAAATACTATGTCAACTCAAGTTAAATGACCTTGCTGCTTCAGCTGTCCATTTGTTGATGTCCAGCTTTGCTGGTCCCATTGCATTGGCAGCTCATGTTGAGTTCCTTGTTTGCTCTGACCTCCTAACTCCTTTCCTGGAAAGCAGTGATTCCACAAGCAGTTCCTCAGCCTTCAGGGATGGACTGCATTCTTGTCTCTAGACTAAGTTAGCAGTGTTTTTTTCCAATGGAAGAAGCATATAAAGAAGTCCACACACTTTGCTAGACTCTGGGGGCCAACTTAATACGTCCCTTCTCAAAGACAGCTCCCACTTCTTCATATTCCTTAGCTAGGTTTCTTTCTCACCTTTGGTTCCAACCTTTTCCTTTGGAACGGAGAATGTGATCGCATTCAAACAGTGAATATCTGTGGACTGAAGTGTAACTATTCCAAGGAAGGGCCCAGCTTCATGTTCCAGGATCCTCTTTGGCATATCTTAGTTCTGCAGATGTTCTCTCTTGCTGTTCATTGTCAGATGTCACTTGTCACCCTGAGCAGTTCTGGGCCTTTGGGGTCAGACAGCTCACACACTGTGAGGCAAGCGGAGCTCTAGTGCTGTCATGGTCAAAAGTGCATCTTTGAGACAGGCCAAATCAAAACAGTCAGGGAAAAATAAACCCGATGAGCATGCAGGTTTGAGAGGTGTCTGTCACCTCTCACCGTATTAGCTCTAAACTCGGTAACTCTAATGTGTCTCTGGCATTTTCAGCAGTGTCACAACAATGTTGGTACGATAGGAGCTTCTTTAGGAGTTGAATAATTCTCCTTTCCTTAAACTGGCAGAGATAACTCACAGGAGCCTTGTTGTTAATGTGACCAGAACTGGAACAGATAGGACGTATTTGTGAGTCAATTCCTAACGTCCCCATGCATGTCTTCATCCCCTGCTATTTCAGCAGTGTGGTGGCAGCAGATAGTATCCTGAAGTTTTTTTTCCTTCCTTCTCTCTAGCACAAAATGTGCAGGATATTACAGGCATCACATCAGAAATGCATAAGGGCATATTTTACTCACAACCAATCTCCCTCTCCTCAGACAGGAGATCTCTAAAATAAACCCAGCACATTCAGAGGCAGTAATGCAGCTGTCAAAGGGAACTGACCACAGCAGCTTCCTGAAGACTTTTGCGTTTTGTGATGGCCTGGGCCTGGGGAGCTGAGATACTACTTCTGTCTCTTGATACCAGTTTTTCCTGTGTAGTTTCCCTGTTTGTAAATAAAGACACTGATCTCCTTCAGGAAAGCTTTTAACCAAGTTGAGGACAGTCATGGGAAAGCTGTAGGAATAAAGAACACACTTGTTGCTGGAAACATCTGACTTCTTTAATTTTTGTGCTAACATCTAAGCAGACTCCTGTTTTGCCTTACCTGAGAGACCCCTGTTAGGAGTGGAGCTTCAGCATATGGGGTGCTTTTCAAGCACCACTGTAAGTCAAACCCAACCCTGAACAGATGGCAAAGTGCTTCGTACAGCTACACCTCATGCCCTGCTGCAGCAAATGGGACACTGCTGCTATAAACAGCTTGAGGCAGAGACACCTGATTAAAGAGAAGAGGCAAAAAGTGAGCATCACAGTAGTGGGGAAATGGGGACCTAACTTGAGTAAATGGGAGTGGTTGAGCAGTCCAGATTGCACACAACTGGATTTCAAGTTCTGGTTTCACTTAACTAGAAAAATTCTGCTCTCTGTTCATGCTTCTGCTTCCATTTAAAACTAAAACAAGAACTACTTTTTGAACTTCTGTCTGTATTCAGAATCCTGTTTCTGCCTGTTTCCATTTCATTTTTTAAAATCACTAGTTTAACCTGGTAAGACTTACCATGGATTTTCTTAAAGGGAAGAAATGTGTTCTGCAATTTAAAGCCAACAGTGATCTGTCTGTGTACAACATGAAAGAAAGAAATTGAAGGAATTTTTCGACAAGAAACAGACATCTCCATAAACGAATCTTTTCTAAGCCAGTTGTGGAGGAGTTTAGCTTTTTGGTGTTTCCCATGAAAGCATACACAGCCCAGTGCTGTTCAGCAGTTTCAGGTCACTTGATGGGGATGTAATTAGCATTCTGTAATGAGCTGGTGAGCTCATAGATGGTCCTGCCAGGGGAATGTTTAGGAGTCTGCGAGATGTACTTTGTACATTACAGGCAGCTGTTCACTCCAGTCGGACATTTCTGCTCAGCTCACAATGTGCATGTGCTGCGTGTGTGCTGAGGTGGTGTGTATAGAGGGGATGGTGCAGCTTCTCAGAAGAATGTGATGGTATCAAAAGTGGTGGTTCACCAAGAACATGGGCTTTCTGAGCTGCAAGTACTGTTCTCATTGATGCCCTAGGAAGGAGGAGCTTATGGTGTTAGACAGGGAGGAGAGTGTAAAGAAAAGCTGGATGGTGTGTGTGTGTGCATAGAGCATAAAGCCCGTGATAAGTGATATAAACCCTCTGGAGAGCATCCAGGGATTGCCAGAGTTGTTTCAGTTTGAAAATTACCAGAATTTTCAGATGTATAGATCTGTGCTTTCATTAGGAAAAAGGTGCATTTTGTTTTAAGAAAATTGTCCCAGGTACCTGCCCTGGAGGGGTGTGGGCTAGGTGACAAGATAAAAAGGGCTGATCATTGTGCCCTGCCTCTTTTGGCTGGGGTCTTCCTCCCAGCATGGGGCTTTGGCTCTGGCACCCCTCCCTGCCTTTCCAGAGCTGGGGGAAGAAGGGAGATGGGATGGAGGGGACGTGGTGGCTGGCTGCGACAGCTGGCCGCGGCCCTGTAACCCTCCCATAGACAGCGAGGAGTGGTGGCCCCACTTCCCCCCAGGCCCCCCGTTCTGCCTTGGGTAGGCAGTGAGGAAGATGGCTAGCCACAGCTTGCTGTGGCTCTGCTGTCCCCAGCCCTGCTTCCCCTGTTGGAGATGGGATGGGCCTGCTGCGCTCCTGTAGATGGCGCGGTGGAGAGCAGCGGCCCCACAGCCCTCCACACAGCTCTTCAGCTCCAACCCAACCCTGGCGCTGGCTGGCACCATGGATTGGAGAAGCAAGAACTTGTGCCGATTTCCCCTTGACACAGAGCAACCATTCAGCGACCCATGGTGAGCTGAAGGATTCTTCCCTTTTCCCCTGTAGCTGAGGCAGAAGGATAAAAGAGACATGAGGGCCATGGAATCCTCTCGGCCATGTTTATGGAGTAAACGCAAATGGTCGGTCTCCATCTTGAGTCCCAGATGTGGTCAGAGCCATGCAGCCGTTGCCTCCATCTGATCAGTGTAACTGATCAAGAGTTACAGGAAGAGAGACTGTCCTTTCTGCCACTGAGAAAAGCTGGGTATGCTTGAGTATTGGGGAGAGAAGGAACCTTAAGAGAGGCATCTGAGAATTCCTTCATGCTTAGCTGAAGAAAGCAGAAGGACTCAAGAATCCTTAAGCCTTGGGCATGGAAGACGGAGACTGGGTCCTATTTGAAAGCCTGTCTCCCGCATCGAGGGATGCAGTTCAGGTACTGAGGAATCAGGCCTGCTCGATCAGCGTTTTGCTGGAGAAAGCCACTATGAAGTATTTAAGAGTTCGCTAGTCTTGACAGCCAAGGGTTCTGGTGTCTGCCGATGACAATGGTGACACATGAATAATAGAGAGGTGGTGATACCCGTCTCTGCTTGACTGACATGTTCTTTCCCCAGGTCTCTAATGTGAAAAGCCAAGGTCCCATACTATAGTGATCTCCCACTGTATTTTTCTCAGAATACGTGATGGCGTTTGTGACAGAGTTTCTAGTTTGTGTGCGCTAACTTGCTTGACCTATAACTATACAGTTATAGAGTTAATAATAAACCCTTTTCCATTTCCCCTAAGCTATCTATTGTCTGGCAAATTCTATCTGAGATGTCATTGAGACCTAACTGCTTTGTTTTCTTTTCCTGTGTTTTTAATTGTGGTCTTGAACCCACCACACTGAGTCCACCTCATCTTTAGAGGGAGATGCTGTGTGGGAAAGCGGATGTCTTCCTCAGAGCTAGTTACTGGAGTTTGGAAAGGATCTCAGAGAAATCTGCATTAGTCTCTGAGAGCACATGTTTGCTGAAATACTTTCTGCCTGTGCGTGTTCAGCGCTTGCAATAATTTAGGCCCCAATCCAATACCCACAGAAGCTAATGGGTGTCTTTCCGTTAACTTCTTTTTAATAGACCAAGCCCATAAAGAGAAGACAAGCATATTTTTAAGAGCCTGCTAATCTGTGGAGCGTGTGTTACTTTGAGTGAAATCCCCTAGTACACTGTGAATGGGATGTTTCCAACAACAACAAAAAAAATAAATAAAGGAAATAAAATAAGGGTAAATATCCATTTGTGGAAGCTAAGGAACTGTAACGGCTGAGAAAGGAGCGGTCAGCTGCATTCCAGGCTAAAGACTGAAGATCTTCATGGTTATGGATATGCTTTTGCCATAGGTGGGAGTTTCAAAGATGCCTCTACATTAATGATATAGGGGAGAAATTAATAATAACAAGGAATACACCCAAACAAAACTGAAACCTTCTCACTTAGCCTCAAAGTAAATTGCCTGAATGTAAAGAGTGAGAAGGCAAATTTCCTTATAGATAAAAGCAAAAAAAGGACTTTATGCACTGTTTCATAATCAGCACAGCTTTTGCTGCATAAATACATTGTAAATGGAAAAATAGTTGGATAATTGGCTGTTACACTACGCCTTCGCGTAACTCTGTTGCATATTGCTTGTATAACTCTTCCATATTTATTTTCATTTTTAAACTAGGCAGCCTATGAGCACCCAACCTAATTTTCTGTTAACCTACAGAGCATGGAATTTCACCTGGAAGTTCCAACATTCTGTCCTGTAATACCTGACTGTGTTGGTGCATACCAATAGTAGGAAGGAATTCAAACTTCAAGGATGCAAGAGATGGCCAATCTATGACATCCTAGGCTGAAGAGCTGGGTAAAGAGGAAAAGGTCAGGTTCTTATAGTTTGTTTGTCTAATTTCACTTTCTAGCACTTTGATCTGACAGATTAAAGAGCTGCAAGGATCACATATCAGCCAGATATTGTGTAGGTGATTAAATCTTCTCTTAACCCACACTTTGCTAAACTAACAAGATTGAATTCCCTAATCTCCCACAGAAAAGTGTGCTTTCCAGACTATGAATCATTCTTAGCCATTTGTTTGACACTGTTGCATTGGTGTGAAACTGGAGGTGTCCAGTGGAGAACAGGGCTCTGTCGTTATTTTGTAGACGCTCTTTTTGTTTGAAAAATATTACTCTTTAAATACCCTTCCAAATGTGACCAGCTCTGTATTTGTGTAAAGAAAAAACAGACAGTAGTCTAAAAGCATCTTTGCTTCTTGTGTAGACTCACAACTGTAAGTATTTGCATACTGGTAAATGTTTCTTTAGCACTTCAGAGAGGCAGCAATGGTGAAGTAATGCTCACTGAGCCCAAATGGAGCTTGAAAAGCCTCAGAGAGAACTGGAGAATGTTCTGGTTGGGACTAATGTGATAGCAATGCCAGTGGCTTGTTTGTATCAGTGAGGTAACAATTGTCTGCTTTTATTATCCTCTTGCTACTGAAATTGGTAGGAAGTCCTCAACAGTCTCCCATGGAAGCAAAGGACTATCTAAACATCATAATCTCTTTGAAGGCTGTTCCTGATGGATCCAGTCACCTTCTTTTTGTGGCCACTATATTTCTTGGCAAATCGGAGCACTGCAGTAAGATGGTGCTATAAGTAAATAGTGACTTTCAGATGAGATCTGGCTGCTAATTTTGCTGGCCCAGGCAGGAGGAGGACCCTGCAAGTTTATTCAGTGTGCCAGTAAAGACGCAAAGTTCGCTGCTGGTTGCAGTGACACAGGGTCAAAACTTGACAGCCATCAGAGCCATCAGATTTCGGGAGAACTTCTTCTCTGTGTCATTCACTTGGAAACTTAATTCCCATTTCTCTTGGTCTGCCTTTGACAGCAAGCAGCCACAGATGCTTAGAGCAGAATTTAAGCAGCATGCAGTGCATCTGTGTATAGAAAGCTCCCCCTGCATCCAGGGCTAGTACTTGCTTTAATGTTCCTAACTTAGCCCTTTTAGAATGGCATAATTTAAGGTCATTTTCACCAGAAGACAAATCAAAATTCCCTAGCTCCTGTCAGTTTTAGATTTAGTAACACAGGTCTGGCCAACCCACTTGTTGAGAAGTAAGTTAAGATTTTAACTCCTTAAACACAGTGCCATTGGTTTGGAAACTCATACATTCCAGATGGGGAGAGGGATTAATGGCTTATGTTTTAGCCAGAGAGACATAGTATGTGTGCTCCCAAATGTGGTGTGTGGAAAGGAGCTTCTGAAGGGAAACTCAGATCTCTTACTGAATAAAGTCAAGGCACAGCGCTCAAAATTCTGCTTATGACTGCCTGGTTGTGAAAAGAACTAATTCAGCTGGTGTCAGAGAAATTATGTCTGGTTGAGAAGCAAGTAAATGACACAGAAGCTAGCAGTGAGCCGCCGCCTTCTGCGAACCTGTTCTCCATAGGCTGTTTTTCAAGGGCTTCCTGGGACTACAAGGAGTCAGTGAGAGCTGGAGCCATTCAGGGTGGTAAAACTTATGTCATACAAGCATGAGGAGTTTGGTGAAGGCTTTAAGATATGATATAATTATATGTGCTAGAAGATACTTGATTTATCTTTTTCTAGGCAGGAACCTGTAGTGCATAATGTGTGGATGAGCACTGACAAAATCCAGCTAATGCAGTTGGTACAACTGCATTTGAAGCTGTATTGATCCTGAGTGAGGAATGTCTGTTTATGGTTGGCAGAGACAGCTTGTCTGCAGGATTCGCTGGGGCTTGCACATTAAGCGCTGCTCAGCCCAAACACATGAACTTCAGCCTCCTTTGCTCCACTTAGGTCTGCTTATATTTCAGATAAACCACCAGTAGTTTGGTGTTTATAGTTGAATGCAATCTGAAAATCAATGTTCCCTTGTCTGCTTTCGTCATTGTGCTTCATCGCTCTTTGTGGTATTCTGTTATTAAAATTACATCAGGTGTGTAGCTGTGTTGTATGATTTGGTAGTTGGAACACAGATAACACTTGGCTTATTGGGTCAAACGTATTTATTATCCATTCAGAAAGGGTGGATATCTGTTGTGTATTTCTGGAAGTGTCTTGAGTCAATTTTGTAAGCTGAGAACAGCTTCTCCATCACTGGCCGCAGCGTGTAAACAGTCCTCTGGCTGCTGCTTACCTTTCCTTTATCCCGTGCTCCACTGGAGCGTAATGAGCGTGTATATTGGAAATTGCACATTGGGTGTGTGGTGAGAGGAACAGAACTGTAGATGGAATCCAGCATCTGCTGATTAACTGACCTAGGAAGAGGGGAATGAGTGTTCCTCAATCCTCTGTACTACGTGCTGTGTGGGGTTAGCAGTTGACTTTGGGGTCAAACACTTCTCCAGTGCTCTCACTGATTGAGGGTCAAAGGCCAGGTAGAAGCATGTGCTGACAGAGGAGAAAAGCTCCAGTGAGCAAGACAGTGATGAGCAATTGGGTGTGTTATAATGACCTACTATATCTGACTGTCTTCCTGCTACCTTTCTGCCACCTCTGAGTTTTACTCAGATGTCTCTGGATGCTGTCTCTCCTCTTGCTAGGTATGTGTACTGGGGCAGGCGGGATAGCACAAGCATCTCTGCCTGCACTTCAGGCAGGAGTTTTCAGCTGTGGTCAGCAGCAGGTGGTCTGTGACAGTATGCAGCAGCAGTTCTTGGAAATGCCCAGGTGAGCCCTGGAGGCGATTGTTTAGCAGTACAGGACCAGGTGAGACATCGGTGTGATGCCTTTTTGGGTTAATTAGCCTCTCTTGGAAGCAGGTTGCATTAGTTTGGCAGAGTGGTTACTATGCTCCCAAGTGCCAAACAAAAAGTTGTTATGTTGCTCTCAAGGCTCAGTCAAGCTTGTTGAGAGCTGTCTTGGGTGTCTGCCCAGCAGTGCACTCCAGACACCTACTGTTGGGGGTGAAGGCAGGTTTAAATAGACTTGTCCTTGCACGGTGAAGAGAAGGGAATCATTTAAACCAGCTCCCACAGCACATGGCTGGACTTGTGCAAAGGAGGAGTCAAAGCCTCCTTTGGAAGCTGAGTAATGGAGGAGTAAATCTGTGTGTGGTGGCCCAGAATGGAGCAGGCAGCATATAAAATATCCCAGTCCCTTCCCTCCCTGCAGTCCTCAGTTCACAGGCAGAACCCTGCAGGTTTGATTCAGAGAGACAGCAAAGGAGTGAATCTCCTGCAAACTCACATTCAGTTATTTTCCCCTTCCTGAGAGACAGATCCCTGCCAGCCATTTCTCATAGAAAAAAATGCAAGGCTGTCCTGCACCTTATCTTCTTCACTCTGATGCTTCCAAGTTAAAGAGGGGAGAGATGGTGCCTTCCAAGTGAGGAGATGTGCTCAGCCAATAGTTGCTGAACTTACCTATCAGGAGGAACCCTTTAGATGTAAAACATTGAACCCAGACTCATCCGAAGGCTGTCTGCATATATACTCAATAAAACAGATTGCGCCTGGCCAGCCCTTGCAGCTGTACATCAAAGGGATGTGCACATGGAGGAGGGTAGGCAAGGAGGGAGCTGGGGAGAGAGCTCTTAGGTTGTTATCAAGGAGATGACGCTTGGCTCAGCAAACCTATTTCTCCCAAAGTTAGTTGAGAATTTATTATTTTGTTGCCATCATAAATAGCTTCTGGCTCCTGAGGATGACTTGGCAGATCTTCTCCCTAGGATCAGGTATGAAGGGCCACTTTCTTGTTTCTTCACTGGCAATTTGGAGGGCAGCTCTTTTTGTCTCAGTTACTTCAGCAGGAAGGACTGAGCTTCCTAAGGGTCTTGTTTGTAGCCGTCAAACTCTTCTGGGCCCAGTCCATGCATCAGTGTCTAGTCTAGTCTAGACTTCGTGGTACTTCACAAGCTTCCTTCAAGATTTTGTTGCCTTTCTAGTCAATTGCACCCTTGGGCCTGTGTATAAATTGTTACTGATTCGCTCCTTCTCTGGCAGCTTGGTGGAGTTCTCCTCAAAACCACTTAGTGGTCAAAACTCAAAACTGCTCTTGGTGTCCTGAGCAGTTAGGAGCTCTCAGTACCAGGGAAGAAGCTCTGGCTGCCACGTCCCTATCTGCAAGCACCAGTGGTACTAAAAGAAGAGGAGGCTTGCATTCACCTGAGGAGAGTCTAGATGTTGCAGATACTGGGTAATATCAACTCAGGTCCTATTCTTGTCCCATGCACTCAGTGACTATTTTAGCAGTGCCTAAATTAATCACCGTCTACCTCCATTCTGGATTAAACTTTTGCAGAGTCCCAATTTTCTTCCTTCTTTGAAACCAAATTTCCAAAGTAAAGGGGCCAACTGGAGCAGAAGATACAGCCAATGTTGGAGATTTAGGCTATAAAATTATAGGTTATCTCATTTTTCTCAGTATGGGGTTCATCAGCAACTCTGCATCCAGGTATTTAATTTTAAACTGCTAACACGTAACATAGGTTTGTAGCTCTATTTTCAGTGCAAATCGTATCTAAAAAATGGAAGTGCAACTCGGCTCTATATTCCTTGTTACAGGATAGTTAAACCTGTGACAGCAGTTTCTTTCTTTGTCAAATCCTGTAGAATCTTATTAGCTATTGAGCTATAAAATGCAATTGGCCTTTTTCCTTTAAGATCAGCTCAAAATATGTGAAATTATTTCCAAGTATTAGCACAGACTTGTGCCTGAGGCAAACACTTCTCTGAAAGGATATAGGGCCTTCAGTCTACTGACACTAATATTTGTGACATACCCTTTACCCTAAGCTGGAGACTTTGCTTTCCCAATCAACAAACCTGTCTGCTTGAGACTTACTTGATGAAGCAGTTGATGCATCCTGCCCTGAAACTAAGCACAGCATTCAAGGGTCATTTGAAGTCCAGGGAGCCCAAGTTCTGTCTTTAAGACCACTTGAAGAATGGGGGAATGTTGGAAGAAAACTCCGCAAAGAAACTTTGCACCCAATGAGCAATTTGGATGCAAGTGTTATGCAGCCGTGTGAAACTGTGGGAAGAGATGACCACACAAGGTTAATTGCATTTGCCAAGTGTTTCCAGATTTAAAGAAAGAAAAATATTAAATCCTGCACTTTCCCCCTTGTCTGCCAAATCCATTAGTAAGCTTTTGAAACTAGCATGACCTCGGTGGCTTCTCTCAAGACATAAGCATGTTACAGGCATCGGCAGTGTGGCCCATAAGGCACTTGTGTTTCTTGCAGGAGGACCCGAGCTGTAACGAACTCACTGATTTGGAGAAGGCCATGGCTCTGCCGCACTGTAATTTGTAGCACAACTGGGGCTGGGTCTAAACCAGCAGAATGCCTGAGAAGCTCTGTGGCTGTAGCCCCCCATGGCCCCAGGGTCCAGAAGAGTATGCTCATGAACAGTGAGTGCACAGAACTGAGCCTGAGTAAGCTGAGCTTAGTGAAAGCTAGGGATTCAGCTCAGATCACAGGACTTTTTGTCTTTGGCCGTGCTGGATCTGCGCTGACTTATAAGACCAAGGTTTCTCTTCAGTATTTTCATTATCTTTTTGTGTTTTATGTTACCTGGGATACTTAAACTTCTTGCTGCTTTGTGTAGCAGAGCATTGATGGTAAACATGATCTATTTTTTTTTCACTTAACTGGAACATAGGAGTTTAACACACACTTCCTAATTGGCATCCCGTATACCAATAAAAGCAGCAATTAACCTGTTACCCCTGTCAGAGGGCAACAAAACAAGGAAGAAGTTGTTGCCCAGCAAAATTGGGTCTTTTTCTCTCTCTCAGGAATAGCAAAGTTTCAAAGTCATTTCGCTGAGATCAAAAGGGAAGCTACCCACCTGTTAATCATCTGTTTTCATTACAGTGTGATGCAGACTAAATATGTACAAACAGGCTTAGCAATTCAAGCTTCTTTCTTGTTGAGTCCAGTAGCATAAGCAAGTGTCTCAGTACCTCATGGTGTAGATGAGGAGCCTCTGGTTGTATGCACTTGGTAGGAAGCAACTGCAGGATCAGAGCTGGTTCTTGTAAGGGATTGTTACTTCTTTGGCAGGATGTGAGTCAGACGCAGGTAATGTCTGCAAAGACGTGACTGGAGGGCTGAGTTGTGTCATTTTGGGGTACCAGTAGGACAGACAGCCTCACCTATCAGGAGCGGGCAGTCATAGCCTTGAGCATGTTGTGCTCTTGCCAGGCCTTTTCCTATAGGAAATGGCTTGGTCCAAAAGACTATGATGAGAGAGTTGTTTCTGCTGATTCAGTCAGACACAGTGTAACTGGTCCTTCAGGAAAGATATTAAATTAAGGTTCTGACTTTTGAAATCATTAATTATCACCTGGCACTTTTCAGGAGTGAGGAGATCCCAGTTCCATTTTGCATAGTTATTTCTTGGCAGATTGAATAGAGGAAGAAATAATGTGGGATTTTCTTCTCTGTACCCTTAAAAGCAACTATGTGCATTGTCCACAGAGACCTCTAGCCCAAATCCTCCTAAAATTCACTCCTTTTGTATACATGAAGCCTGAATAAATTCAGTGTAGAATTGTGGCCATGGTATTTAAGACACAATTATATCCTCTCAAGAATAAAAGTACTGTAGAAATTTGAGATCAGTATTTTAAAACATCCTCCAGGTCTGGATTCTGGCCTTAAACTCTATCCGAAAATAAGCAGAAGTGCCAGCCAGACATGGCCTGTTTTGCCCTGCTGCTGGCCCCCTTCCCTCACAGCAGATTAGGAACAAATGTGGAACTCACCAGCTCACTTAAGCACTCCTGTGAGCTGAAAAGCAAACATGATAAAAATCCTTCTCCCTGAGTTTTAACCCTCTCTGACTTGTTGATGATAATGAGATGTCTTACACAAAGCAGAAATGCAATAGACAGTAATTTCTTCATCCTGTTATTAAAATTCTTTGTGATGTCTCTTTAGAGTTAGTACGACAGTAATGGGGTGATTGAGAGGAGCTGTTCACATAGTGTCAGAGGAGATGAACAAACTTTTCTCCTCATTGCTATTTCCTCCTGTGAGAGAAAACGCATTCCTGTTCTGATGATGTTGTGACTTTTGTCACATTCTGCTTCTGAGTGTGTTTGCTAATTGGCACCTCCCAGACGAACCTGTCTGTCAAAATCACACGCAGCACCTGGATGTGTAGTGTCACTAAATACAATATTTGAAAGGAATTCCTATTTAATATCATATTCTATAAATAAAGACTCCTTGTTGATATCAGACTGATGTGACCTGCCTTTAATCATAAGAATGAAAAGGCTTCTGTGCATCTGCTTTCTAATGTTGAAGCTTTCAGAGCCCAAATCAAGCCATAACTTAGGCCCATGTGAGTAAGTGCCACTCAGGCCAATGGCGCCTACATAAATGCTTAATTTTGAGCATGTACTTCTTAAATGCTGCACAAATTCAGGCCCCCTTTTCCTTAAAATATATCAGATTTTCTGTTCAGAATTTATTTGTTCTCTTCTTTCTGTGGGTTTGGGAATGTTGCTCACAATGAGGACAGACTTTTTGGTTTCCATTCTATTGCTTTGGCCACAGTCCTGCAGCAAGATCCAGAAGAGTGCAAACTACCATCACAGGAGCAGAGGTTTCCAGTATGCTGTGCAAATTTATAATCTCCTTTCCTCACTTGTAGAAAACGAAACTTATATCCAAGAGTCATGCAACCATGTTCAGGGAAAAGTTAATTGGTGTTGAAAGACGAGACCTTTATTAGCATGTTTGGCTTCTCAACTTAAATGCTTTTTCTTTCCTCATATGCTGTGTTCCACATCAGCACCTTTGCAGGTTGCAAGCTACGCTCAAGACTCTTCTTTAGTAATACTGACTGTAAGTAATTGAACACAAAGAACCTCAAATGAAGTTTGTTTGGGTCAGTGGAAAGGTCCATAATAAATGATTTTGATCATGCTCTTGTTTTCTGTTCAGATCAAACACCTTCTGAAGTAAGAACTGGGCTTAGGAGAAAATTTCCAGCACTTCATGGTGAACATGGATGTGGGTTTGGAGTCCTTTTCCTGGAAGAGGAAGGGAGACGGAAATGTAATCATTTTGTAAAGAGAAGTATCCCACATTCTTACGGTTGTGTACACAAAAGGGGAAGGCTGGAGAAACACAAGTCTGAGCATAAAAATTAAGGATAAAGTGCTTTCCTCACCATGGTGAGAGTGAATGTGCAGACAGAGAGGTGCACACAGAGAGAATGATCCCTTTCATGCAGGGATTCATGATTTACTGATGTGCTGGCTGCATACCAAGTGCAGTGTGCGACAGGAGAAAGATTCTGTTGCAAACACCTTGAGTCTTGTTTTCTTCTTTACACTAATACTGTTCCATTGACTACATTAATTTACTGCTGGCCTATGCCAGCGTTTAAACTCATTCTCATTTTCTCCTTACTCTGTTTCCAAAGAAGTGTAGAAGGAGATTAGGTGATATGAGCAGTTGACATAGGGAGTCAGCATAAAGCGCTTTGCTCAGGTATGAATGACTTTAGTGGCCGAGATACGGCCCTATTTCCTTTAGCACTGATGATTACTTATGTTGCTATAGCTCCCACTGGGTCCCATCCTGCTGGTTATTGCAGCAACTCTGAGGAAGACCCAATCCCTGTGCCAGACCATAGGCCTGACCCTGATTTCATGCCCTCTCTGACAGACAGAGTAAATGGGTTGAAGTCAATGGAGCCATGCGGTGCTGAGAGGAGAATGGATCATTGAGTGTGATGGATCTGCCTGATTAAGGAATTTTTATGGCTCCCAGGGCTGTGATGTTTGAATGCCTCACAAACTTTAAGACCACTCCTGTGAGAGATGAAAGCAGTGGCATCCCTGCTTAACAGCTGTGGAGCTGAGATACAGTAAGATGAAATACCTTGGCCAAGTTTGCTTGGAAATCTGTGACAGGTCATGGTCTGACAAACAAAACCTTGCCAGATCTCAAGCTGGCACGTGGACGGCTGGGCCAGCTTTCCTCCTAGCATGGGTGAATGGGCTGTCATTACCTTCTGTGGCCCTCTTCCCTTTGGTGTGTTTCAGTGGCTGGAGCTGCCTACCTTAGGCCGCTGAAAAGGATCAGGCAAAACCCAGCTTCTGGGATGCTCTGCCTGACACAGTCCCGTTGAGATCTCCCAAGGTGCAGACAGAGGATGAACGCCTGTTTCCCAGGAGTGTGGGAATCCAGGGTCAGCACACCACTGGACTGTTCATTACCACGGTCTGAACTGTAGCACCTTCCCCTCTCACATTTATATTATTTAGGGTGACTAATCATAATAACAAATTGATTAAGGTTAACTGGATAAAGTCATCTAAGTCATATTTACTGCTAAACTAACTGCCCAGGGAGGTGAATTAATGGTCTTTACAGAAACCTTTTATGGTTATTTGGCCACAAGGTGTGATCTGGTTTGATCTTTTATGCAACATAAATCAGTTTAATGGTTAAATCTGTGCAGCTAGCTGTTGAATTTAAATGAGGGCTTTTTAAATGAAGTATGATGCTTTTTCACACACAGAGGGACATTGAGCAGGTGTATATTGCAATTAAATGGGAAAACTTACAATTAGATAATGTTAAGTTTGTGACACTGGCTGACAGAAGCCCGGAGATTCATGGTGAAGGTCCATGATCAATCATTAATTCATGCCACTGCAGAAGAAGTAAAATTGCAAATGATTTCTGTTGAGGTCAAAGCAGTGTGGGAGAGGGATGCAGGTCGTGCAGCAGATGCCTGATACCAGTGTCTCATTTCAATAGCCTTGGGTTCAAACACTCTGTAAAGTTACAGATGGAAATTATTCGACCTTAGGAGGCAGTTCTCAGCCTTTCTAGCATTTATTCTTCTCTTGGCAATACCCAGGAAGGTCAGGCAGAGGCCAGGGACCCATTATAACAGGCAGGATACAAACATGTTCTGGGAGACAGCTTCAGAAAGTTGTAGATTTTCCAGGATGGGAGAAAATGAAAAAGGTATTAGCAGCTCTCCTGGCCTTCCTGCACTTTAACACTGTTCTCCTAAATTGCCTGATGTAGTCACAGTCTCTGCGCCCTCATTTAGGCAGCAGTTGTAGCTCTCTCAAGAGCTTACACTTTAAGCGGTGAATCCACTTAGACTCATGTCATTGTTTAGGTTGCAAAAGACCTTCAGGATGACCAAGCCCAACCCACGAATCCTGCTTTCACCCAAGGAAGATAAAAGGGACCAACCGTTAGGCAGGGCGGCTTAGCTGTGAGCTGCTTCCACGTGTGGTTACTCAGGTGTTTCCTGAAGAACGGGAAAACTGTTTTGGATGTTTCTTGAGCACTAGGGAAAGCTTCTTTGCAGCTGAGAAGGCATGGAGGGGAGTTAATGATTCCTATCTGATTGACTTCTGAGTACTCCTGTGTTAATGTTTTACTGAAAATATTAAAGAGTAGGCAAAGACCTTTGGAGCAGGTGGTGAGTGGAGATGGCTGAAAGGATTCATGAACATTGAGGAAGAGATTGATTGGGGCACCAGGAGACACGTTTTTCCCATCCAAGTCAAAGTGAATGATGGGTCATGGTTCTCCTAGACTTGTCTACTTGTTGAGCAGAAAACAGTTGCTTGTTTTTCCTGTGGAGCTCAGTCCCACTGAATAATGAAACTAAAAAGCTCAGATATTCTGCCCAGCCTTTCTGCATGTCTGAACTCCCTAGTGTGACCCAGGGGATGCAGTACAGCTACTTGCACAGTGTTGAGCTGGAACTTGGAGGTCTTGGGTCATCTAGTTACATCCATAACTCTTTTGCCTGTTATGACTGTGTGCTTTCTGCATGCTTGCTGTTCATCTCCCATCATGGAAAACTGATCTAGACATGCAGAGCTCTGGGTAAGTATTGTCTGTAAGTACGAGGATGAATTGGCTGTGTAAGCGCTAAGCCTGCTTACCATGGATGTGCATTAAGTTTACTGCTTGAAGTAATAGAGTGTCTGGGAAATCCACCCATGTGCAGGATTGGAGCACACTGTGAGCGCTTCTTGGATTATGGGTTCTCACAGCTGCCAGCCACTTTGTTTGTTCCTCCCCAGTGGATCGCCTGTGCAGAAGTTCTCTCTCAGCAAAGTCAATAAATAATGTTTTAACACTTGCAGTAATCATTTGCATCTTCAAAGCTCTTTGCAGACACAAATTAATTGAAGAATTGTCGTCAACCAAGAAATCAGAGCTTTGTCTTTGTGAATTTTAACCTGCGGTGTTACAAAACCTACCTGATATAAAAATTACCTGTTGTAATAAATGCTACTCATAGAGCAAGCAACGGACTTCTTTCTCTCTTAAGGTCAAAGCTGTGATTGATGAAGTTTTAATTTCTTTTTTTCTTTATTAACTGGCTCAACTCACAAAAGAACAACAGAAAAAAGCAATTAGCTATATTCTCTCCAGCCTGCTCTTTCTGTGAATTTGCAGTATTGCAAACTGGATTCTAATGCTGTTGCCTTTTGTTTATTTCCTTTTTGAGCACAACTAAATAGAAAGAATACCACCAAAGAGATGTGATTTTTAGAGCCTTAAAAACTTTTCAAGGGGGTTCAAGATAGTGCGTGATCTGACTTCAGACAGTATCTTTCTGTGTCACATTAAAATGCAAGTCAGTGCATGAAGTGTGCCACCACTTGGGTGAGGTAAGTAAATATTATGTTCCTATCTAACATCTGCCTCAAGCCACATAAAAGGCCAAATAGAGACTTGGGATATTTGGGTGCAAATCATTAAAACTGCAGCTTCTTAAATGACTGACTTCAGTCCAAAGAGAGATAGTTAGGAGTGGAATTAGACTCAGTCTTCACCCATCTCCTGTACACCTAACTGGTTTAGTAACATAGTGACTTACAAAAAGCTGCTCTAATGAGTCTGATGGCATTTCACACTTTTGTTGCCATGATTGTTTCGCTGTTTTTAAATCATAGCTTATTGTTTCTGTAGTGCTTGGGCTTTTATACAGGGTGGGGTTTACTTCAGAGAAACATGGAGATGAGCTGGCTTAATTCTGTCACCACCTGAAATATCTGGCCCTGACAAAAGTTACTTGGAGATGTGTAGGTCAGTCTCTGCTCTGATTTTATGACTTGTTTCTCTTGATTGGGTGTTTTAAATCTGCTGTTAAGAATAAGGTTGGTTCATTCTGCTAGAGGAGATACGTAGTCACAAACTGTCATAGCCTTGCAATTTTGGAAGGTCAAATGCTGCCTCTCTTTGTGTCACTGCTCAAAGAGGAAACTGAGAGGTAAGGACTGCATAGGGACTCTCTCAAACACATACAGAGTCTCAGCAGTTTCTTGCTTTCGTTGTGCTTTCAGATTTGCTCTGGCAGAGTTGTCCAATTAGGGATAAAAAATAGTGTTAGAGCCTGACTGTGGTACCCAAAGATAGAGCTGGTTACTGAGCGTTCAGCCACGCTCCCAATTAAAGCTGCTGCAAAACATGAAGCAGGTATTCTGTGGTGATGCAGGCACTGGTGAGAAGGAAAGTGAGTAAAGGTAAATCATCTCTGTTAGGCCAAGCGTCCACTTCTCTGTAACTCTGCCAGAGAAGCTGTGCAGAAGTGGTCCAAGCATTCAGGGGGTGCGAAGCAGCACACAGCTGCGATTACCCACTTGCTGCTCCAGGTGTTCCATCTTCAGTCCTACCTGGCTGTGCTGCAACTCATTTTCTGCTTGTGCTGCAGGAAGGAAACAAAGCAGCACTTCCATCTCCCCTGCTTTACCCTTGAAAAGAGATGCTCCTTCACAGGCAGAGGAAAAAGTGGTAGTAAAGGCACTAGCATGGGACTTGGAGGGTTTTCGTTTAATTCTTATTTCTGCCACAGACCGCCTGAGTCATTGAGTATGATGCTTACTCTCCGGGTCCCTTCAGTACAGCAGGTGCAGGATGATCCTCTCCCAGCCTTTTCCTTTGTTGTCCAGTTATGTGGTGTTGAGGGCAATTGCAGGCCACCCCGAGCTGATTCAGGCTGGGATTAAATGAAATCAGAGAGTGGAAGGCTGACGCCTGCTGGGTTTGGGAGTGGGGCTGCACCTCATCTGCAGGAGTGGGGACTCGGATGTCTTGTTAGAGCTCTTGCAGCCACACTAAGTGGTTCTGTGCTGATGTGTGCTGGACGTGAGGACTCTGCACGGTGACGTTGCAGTGTCACATCAGCCATGAGGAGTAACGAGGTGCTTTGCTGAAAGAGAAACCATGTGTGTGCTCTGCAGATTCCTATGGGTCCAGATACCAGAGTAATTCAAAGTAATAAAATTCTACTTGGCAGCTCTTGTTTCATTTCCCAGACCTGGAGCTTGATTTACTTACCTGAGGTTTACTACATCTCTAGTAAGGTTTAGAGGAATTTGGAGATTAAGATGGGGTCTGTAACTCTGTAGGACAGTCACAGCTTGATTTCAGCCTTATGCAGGACACTGCACCGGCTGTGATTACTTACATTATCCAGTCACCTCCAAGCTAGAACATGAAATATTTTGTCAAAAATCCCTCTATTCTGCTGTGGTTGAATTTTAAATGGTCGAATGATGCCAGGTTGACCTTACATATTATTGTACTTGTTACGACATTGCAAGGCTGCCAGTAATTTGCTGCTGAACTGTTCTGAAACAGAAGCCCAGCAAGATAAGGCAGAGCATAGACCATAGGAGAAAACAAAAGACAGCACGGACACATGGCCAGGTTTGATGCGACAACTTACACAAAACTTTTTGTAGAGCAGATTTCTGTTTTCCCTGACGCTCTAGTTGTTCTTGTGGCTCTGAGGCGTTTGAGTGTAGAGGCACCACGAGAACCGACGTTCAGTTCTGCAGGAATAAATGGAAACCTCGTACTGCTGTGTGACAGCTGCAGCCCTTCTTCTGCAGGGGAACTGCAATGTCTAAGTAACCAACCAGAAGTGCCCAAGTGCGTGCTGTGAGCTGTTGGACCCGGCCCTGCTGAAAAGCCCTTGAGTGTCTTTTGATGAATCTCAGAAGGGTTTGTGTATTTGATTCAGGTCTGGCATTGCTTCTGTCACAGCTCCAGTCAGCACTGTCCCTTCAGTGGCTGGGGCCTGGAGGAGTGTGGAGTGCAGGGGAAGTGGCCATGTTAGATGCAAGTTACATAAAGAACAGTTTATCCCCAGCCGTGAACGATAATGCTGCTGTAATTCCATTAGTGCACTTTGCTGACATTTGAAACAACCTGTGTGAAGTTTCAGTGTCTTGCTTATCTCCCCAGACCCCTCGGAGGTGCTTGTGGCCACCTCTCAGCTCCCCCATTGCCTGCCTCCCCTTGCTGGCAGCCAGCAGTCGGAATGTGGGAGGCATGAGCATGCAGCCCTTCTTGTATTAAGCCCTCTGCCTCCTGGCACAGCCAACCCCATACAGCCTGTGCAGTGCGGTTTGGTGGGGGAATTACCCCATCCCTCCACACTCCTGGCTGGCTGGGTGCAACTCGGCTCCAGCCTGAAGGCTGTAAGCAAAGCCTGAGCATGATGCAGAGCTAACTGCCTCCTTGGGGTTTATTATCCAACTCTTCTTTGATGCTCTCTGCAAAAACAGTTCTGTGGCTTCTGGTTCGCATCCCAGGCTGGAGGTAGATGTGGCAGGAGTGAGCACACCCGACCTGCAGGCACGCTTGGCAACATGCCACTGCAATGGCCTTGTGGGCCTGGAGAGCAGCTCTGCTGCTGGGCTTGCCAGATCCTGACATCTGGCTGCAAGTCCCACAACGGGCTGGGAGCTGGAAGCTAGGAGTGGGAGCTGAGGTTGTGAGCTGAATCTGGAGTTGTGAGTGGGGGGCTGGGGTTGTGAGCAGGGAGCTAGTGCTGTCAGCTGGAGGTGGGGGTGTGAGCTGGATCTGGGGGTGTGAGTTGCAAGCCCCCATGTAGAGGGAGTTGGTGAGTCTGGAGCGATTTGCACCGGGCCCTCATGCCACTCCCTTCCTTGGGCCCCTTGGACTGTTTGAGTGTTTGTGACCCCCCCAGACCCTCTCCAGGGGGACCATAAGCTATAGCATTTCAAGTGAGGGAAGGATGATGGTGGGACAAAAAAGAAGCAAGGGAAAGGCACCTAATACGATTTCAGAGAGCCCTCTGGCAGTCTGTCCGTGGGAGGCTGCCATGTATAATAAGGAAACGATTTGTCTTGGAATGATTCAGCGTGTAAAACTCTCCCTCCATGACCTCGTCCTAAGTCCCCAGCACGGGACTGCAGGAGGTTTCCAGTGGATCAGAGCTGACAAGTCACAATAGTTTTCATATGCTTGGAGGAGAGGTCAGAGTGTCCATGCTGAGGCAGCGTTCTCACTGCTGCACGGGGCTATGTGGAGCCACATTTCACCTTTACCCCTTGGAGGGAGGTGGATTTTGCCCTGCTTGGAGACACATTAACCATCAGGGAGCTTTCCTTGTCTCCCCAGATGGCCCATGGGCTTGTGCTTCCCACAGCCTCACCCTCTGTCTATGGGACCATGGTGAACGAAACCCCACTTGCAGCTGTGGACTTCTTTCCCTGCTGATTTTCCCGTGCTCTGAGCTGGTCCATTGGCATCTCCCTCAGGTTTCCACTCTTTTTATGGTTGACGACAGGGAAGGCTGAAGCCTGGAGCAGCTGCCCCGTAGGAGCCTGGTGATAGGGGCCATTTTTTAGCAAAGGAAACTGATGTGAATTTTCTGGACATTGCTGTAGACATGAGCGTCGAATCATTTTTTCTTCTCAGGCACTCTGGGAGTTCTCCTGTCCAGCACTGTAAGCCTCTACCTGACTTGCACAAATGATTACAAAACTGCTGTTTCTTGGGAATTGAACTGATTTTATAGGTTGTCAGGCTCTCCCAGTGAGTGTGGGAGTGGAAGAGGAGAGACAGCAGCAAAGTGAGGTCAGCAGCACTGCTTGGGCAAATGCTGACTTTTAAAACAGTGGCCACCTGGACATGCTTCTCTGTCCTCTAATACACACTCTCATATGGCTGTGGCTTGTTTTCATTGAAAATTATGTCATTATTTTCTCTTGGGGTTGGATCTTTTGCTGCTTGCTTTCTGCAGTTCATTATACCGATGCAAAGAGGCTGTGAGCTGTGAGCAGATCAAACCAGACAGGGGCTTGTGGGCAGCCTGAGGGGATTGCAGGTCCCTGCCTGCTGCCACTGTCACATGGGGAAGGAGCAGCTGTGTTTCTATGCAGTTCCCTTGCAGAGCAGCACAGCTGTCTCCAGGACAAGCATTGCTCCTTTACTTTTCATTAGCTGAGCATAGAGATGGCCAGGATTCCTGACCCTACAAGTTCTGGGCAGTCTAAACTGTGCATCTGGCTGAAGGCCATGAAATACATACAGTAACCCTTGGGGAACTGGAGGGAGAACTGCATCTAATTCCGAGATGAGAGAAGAGTCAAACTTTGCACATGAGTGACCATTCTGCTGCAAGATGAGGCTGGACTAGGCATGCAATGGGGTTTCAGGGTGAGGAGTTAAAGACCTGCACCAGATCCCTTCCCCTACAGCCGTGACTTATGCCTGCTGCACTGCGACCAGCTCAGTGCAGGAACTGTGTTTAAACTAGTTATGAGCTTGTGTCTAAAAAGCTGCTGGTGGGCGCCGCAGCCTTAGTGAACTCACAAGACACAAGCAAGGCTGAGGTGAACGGGGCACCCAGTGTTAGCCCAGAGCAAGGTTAATGCTCAATAGGGAAGGAGATGTCAGAAGTTCAAGCCAGTACTTAGGGTTTGTGAGTTCAGTTTCTGAATGCGTTGCTCTCCAGGTCCTTCAGAGACATCAGCATAGATTGTAAGTGAAGTAAGTCCTTTCCCCCTTATTTAGGTGATATCTATTAGCTGAGGGCTCGTTTTCTGTTCTGATTGCTGAGGGGACATTTTGGCCAGCAGCAGTTTCCAATCTGGCAAGAACAACCACAGTGTTACAGGAAGGAAGAGAAGTCAAGATCCATGGAGAAAATATTTTTATTCTCTTTTTCTGACTGGTTTGAAAATAGCCCCTATGCAGGCTCTGTCAGCCAGGAACTGATTTGATTCAAGTTGCCTGTTCTTATGTATTGGCTAGGAACAAGTCCACTCTACATCTCTTCTGGTTTTGGTCAGAATTTGGGGAAAATCAGCCTGGACTGGGATTCCTGCTTGGGCTGTGTGTTTGCTGGCTCAAACAGTGGCAGAATCTGCTGCTGTGTGGGGAGGGTGTGTGCGATGAACGTCTTGTCCTAGCTCCTCACATCCAGAGAGTGGCTCTGAAATATGCAGCGTTTTGTCAACAGCATTTGCCTCTCAGCAGCTACAGTTTGCTCTCATGATGCTAGATAGACTTGTCAATGACAGGAGTGCCTAGTCCCAACTTTGTATGTTGCCAGTACCAGTGCATTGCAGTCTGGCAAACGCAATAGCAGAGGTAACACAGGGAGGGTGGAGGGAAATTGGTGTCTGACTGTCTGCCAGTCATCATCTCCCTTGCTCTGCTGTTCACTTGTGCGGTGTAGAACAAGTCATGTAACCTTTCTGTGTCTCAGTTCCTTCCCGTATAATGAGGACAAATATTAATTTGTCTCCTAGTGACAGAGGGCGGTTGCGTTCACATGTACAGAGTGCTGTGGTAATCACAGCTATTCCATCAGTGCCATGTATTGTTATCCCGCTGTGTGAACGGTCGGTGTTGTGGGGCATGCTGAGCATGAGACCGGCGGGAAACTGTGGGTCGGTATCACGCGAGCTGGACCTGGCCCCTGGATCTGCACTGTTACTTTATAGCCTGGTGCGTTGATGGTGCACGAAGTTGTCCCTGACTGAGGCATGGCTTAGCGGGAAACCCAAATTTATGATGGCACTTGGTACTTCCGACGATACATGACACGTGGGATACGTTTCGTGAAATGTCTCTTTTAGCTGATGAAAAGAAATTGAGTGCTTTCATTCAAGATTCCTGGTCAAAAGTCTTTCTATCTGCAAACAGCCCAACAACGTCAAACTTGGTTGCTGTGGTGTAGCCAGCGAGCCATCCACCCTTGCAGCCCAGCAGTAGTGTGAAGCACAGAGGCTTTGCACACAGTGAGAAATCTGTGTATGGGTCATTTCGGGGACTCATTTGTCAGGGTCTGTGCAAACCCCTCTCCATGGACTTTCCTGGATTTTGCCTCTCTGAAAATACCACCATGGTGCAGCGGCAAACCGGGATGGGCTCTGCCCTTAGCTGCAAGTGGTGTGTTATGTTCTCTTCCCTCGTCTCTGCTGTGTGGGTATGTTGGGGCTATGTCAAATACTGCAGTCCTGTGGCAGAATAAGCATTCTTCCTTGTTCTAGGGGAACCTGGGACCCGAGCTACCCTGTTTAAGCTCACCTCGGGTATTTCTGATACCTGCCCTGGCCTGCCCATCTATGTACCAGTGGTCTCAATCTGCTGGTTTGTAGGCAAGAAACCGGCTGCTGCTGTTGGCTGTGTATTATCTTTCGAACTTTGCTGCAGGTTTGTTGAGAGGTTTCTTTGTTGAGACCCTGTAAGTGATGCTGCTTTGGTTTACGAGCTCCCCAGAATTTAGAGTTTCTGATCACATGGCATGTGGATTATTACTTTTTAATCTTAAATAAAACAAAGAATAAAACCTGAGGTTTGGTGTAGAACTCAAACACCCAGCGAGCCTGGATATTCACCCAGCGAGCCTGGATGTTTGGCTCTCACAGCACAAGGCAGCATCTGCAGAACATAAAGGGTTACTTATTGTAGCAGTAGCATGATGAGGTGCTACAAACACTAATGATCCAAAAAGCTGAGTTTTAGCTTACTTGAGAGTTGTGTCCAGTGTTTTCATGCCTGTTAACTTTGCAGACAGCAGATTGCCTGCAGGAGCCGGAGATCCAGGCAACTACATGAAAAGTTACTACAATGCACGTAGTGTCTGACTAGAGCTGTGGTCCGTAGTGGGAAGTTAGACAAGGTGAGACTGTAAAAGGCCAGTAATTGTACACAGGAGAGGGCTGTGATTGCTTTGAATGTGGAGCCACTGTCAGGAGCACAGAGGGAAAAAGCACAGAGTATCCGAGCGCTCCTATCTCAACCAAGAGATAAAGCTAAGTGAAGTGGCAGAAAGGACTAGGGGATGGTGCTGCTGTTGCCTGTGTGTTTTCACTTCAGGGATTTGGAGAAATTTGGGATTTTATGCTGCCTTTGGCATGGCTTTGCTACCCTTTGCCAAGTTTCATCAATCAGCAGCCAGGGGTTACACGAAGGGTATGGTGTCTACCTGGTGGGAATTCAAGGGCCAGCAGGAGAAGTTTCAGTAGTGTTTGTTTAAAGGCACTTCAGGTTGTGCTTGGGTTTTTGTAAAGTATTTTTGGCTCCTGAAACATAACTGTCATCCTTTAAGTATTATCAACAGTGTAAGAGCATCATGTAGTAACAGCAGGCTGGGTTGCATGAGAGAGTGTCAGACTGGCTTGCTGCTGCATTAAAAATGTCAAACCTTGCAGTATCTCAGCTCTTGATTTTTCTCTGGTTTTTAGCACTTTGAAATTTGATGCCCTCATCTTGTCAAAGGGAAGAATATCTCAAATTAGAGCTCACTGATTCGTCACAGCCTCAAATAAGTACAATTCGTAGCCATAACTCAGAGAGAAATTTAAATGTTGAAGTTGGCTACATTCATCAAATTGCTGAGATCCAGCTAAACAGATGAATTTTTACTTCAGCATCCCATCAGTCCTAAAGCAGACCTTTTCCTTTCGAGATACTCCTCTCAATTTGCTCTTATCCTTTGAGATTCTGTTTTGTCTTCTGTGCTGACAGCACCGGTATCCCCGTCTTTATGTCTCTTAGGCAGGCATGGCTGTTCCCAGTCCCGTGGTGGTGTCGCGCTTCTGACATTGCTCTGTGCATACAGAAATCCTTAATTATGGCACGCTCAATCAAACAGTATGTAGAGTGTGGGCTAAACCCTGGGATATTTTTAGTCTGTGTTGGCCTTACCATGGCCCTTGCTGCATTTCTCTGGGAAAAAAATTGGAGAGCAGCATCATTTAGCTTGTCCCACATAACTCCAGGCTCTTGGAAAGCTGGAGTTTCCTGCCAGGCTTGGGACTTATGGGACAGTTGTTTTCCCACCAGGAACATGCCCATTTTAGCATATAAGACCTCATGCCTTATTAATTTTGATGAGTGTTCAGGGTGGAAAAACAACCTCAAGACTAGACATTGTGTTGTCTTTGGAGGGGGTAAACCCCAAAGGTTGTAAGTGCAAACTGTGAGTAGATTATGTGTAGCACATGTCTGTTTCCCCTTGCTCCCTCTGCAGAGCAACAAGACATATGCTGTGTCACTGCTTTCCTGGGGCTGTGGGAGAGAGTTTATGATGTGGGAATGGAAGAGGGGTGTGGGAAGGCTGGGTTGACATTACTGGGGATAGAAGAAAACTGGCATTATAGGTATGGTGGGTAGGGAGGGACACTCCACTTGAGACCCAGAACTGACTTCTTCCATATCTTGACACGGATCAGGGCAACAAAGATTGGCTGAAGGTCCTAAGCATGGAATTCTTCCTTTGCTGGGCGAAGTACTGCATTAAGAACTAAAGGAATTTGTTTTGTGCAGTCATTGTACTGGATGAGAAAAACAAGACCCCTCTATATATTTGATTAAAACTAATTGTTCACTTTTAGAACTGCTCAGAATCTGAGGAGTGCGTTTTAGAAGAAAACACTGCTGGTCCTAAACTGAACCAAGACTTAGATTAATCACAGGCTGCCGTGCAACAGAAAGCATTTCAGAATCCATCAAGTTCATGGGAAAGTGATCTTGGAAGAGTAACAAATAAATACTGTGACCTTTTGACTCTGCTAGCCCTGGAGCTCTGGTAAGTTTGCAGCCAGGCACTTGGTTCCAGGGCAAGACTTGTCATTGCTGCAGTGAAGTAAATCACCATGAGGAGGAGGCCTCAGTAGCCCTGTCTTTTTAGAGATTGAATTCCCCGTGGGTGCCTCTTCCATCAGTGACAGCATAAATGGGAGCAGAATGATAGATCTGCTCAGGAAACCTGAAGTACCACCATCTTAAACATTATTAGTTAATGCAGTTTCAGAAATGCCAACATTATCATTGCTGTGGTCTGCAGTGGTGGTTCTGGCTGAATCCCAATGGGATGGGATAGATTTGTCTCCAAGGCAGATTTAGTGAGGATATGGAGGGTGTTGTAGTGCTCTACAGAAGCACCATTTTGATGTGGCACATGTAGGACACACGAGGTTCATTTTCACATCTCTTCAGCAGTTCTGAAGACACTGAATTAATGATGGGAAGTAAAATAGCTTTTGGAAAAATCATTGTTTTTAATGATTATGAATTTAATGATCCTTAGACCTTATGTTAGGGAAGGGGAGTTTCTCTGCAATTTAATTAGAGGATTTGGGTTTTTTGGCTTTGCTTTCTATAGCTTCGGCAGAGCTGTGTGCATCTGGGTCTGGACTCTGATGTCTCACGTTTTAATTACAGTTAAGCTGCAGACATTGAACCAAGTGTCATATTGCCAGGCTGGTTTTCAGACCAGTGAGATCAGGCCTGGAGAGGTTTGACTTGTTTTATGCATCCAGAATACTGAAAAAGTGACTAGAGGTTCTTTTTGTTTTGACTTACGTGCTTTATGAGGATGGAGGCTAATCTTTTATGGTTTACATTTTCAGTCTTCTCTCTGATCTTTAGCTCCAAATGAATACTGCAGTAAGTTAAGCCTGGTTTCCTGCACATTTGTGTCTTGTGGTTGGTTGTGAACCCTGATGAATGTAGTTAGGTCTCATATATAAGGCTATTTCCTATGTGGTTTAGTTTAGTAAGGCGTGAGTTCACGTTTCAGCCTTTCCTGGAGCTGCTAGGTCTACGTCCTCTCCAAAGCTTGTGATAAGTTCTTACAAAGCTGAAGTTTTGTAAGAACTTATCCCAGAAAGCTCTGCTTTTCTCTGGTCTGGCTTAAAACTAGACCATGAAATCACAAATTATGAGGATGAAGAGAAAGTCAGGCTGCATCGTTCCTTATGAACCAGGACCAAAGAAATGGAACCAGCTTTCAAAGAAATGATGGGCCAGTGCGAGACCTGGGATAAAACTGAGAGTTGAAAATGATGGTTTCTCCTGGTAAATCATCACACACAAGGGAATAAAACTCCTGATTACCACTGAGACTTTGTCAGGAGACAATACAGCTAGGCTGGATGTTGTTTTGTTCTGCTTGGTTGCCACCTTGTCCACATGAGCTCAGTGCAGCGTGTCTGGTGTGCGGCGTGTCTGGTGTGTCACGTAAGGAAAGTAAAAGGAGCGTGCGCTCTCTGCAGGCCCTGTCATTGCCCATGTTGGGTTGTTTGTGCGTGTGTCTTCTGTTCCTCACAGGTGCTCACTGACACAACTCTATAGAGCATGACTCTATAGGATGCCCTTTCTTTGTCTTTGTGGTCTGTATGGGCTCTGTCTCTACCCTCAGTAGAAGACAAGGCATCTCTAATCTGCTGAGATCCCTTAGAGTTAGTCCTTCTTCACTAATGTTGGCAAGATTGGTGCTGCTAAGAGTGTTGTCATCGTTGTGCCTAGAAGGTTGTCAGAGAGCAACGCATGGGACTCATGGGACTAGAAGAAAATCACAGGCTTTGCTGTCAGCTGTGGAAACCTTCTGTCCTTGCTCAACTTGTGTGCTCATTGTGCTTGTGTGAACATGTGAAACACCCAAGAAACATCAGCCATAAACCCACTTTTCTGAAATACTTTCTTTCCATCTTTTCATCCTGTCTCACCTGGTCTTTTCTTGTGTTTCTATTCCTTTGGTGATGATAAAGAACAGCCCCCTTCCCCAACATATTCATTCTGTTGATTTCCTGCCCCTCAGGCAGTCAGTGACAAACATAAATGGCATTTGATGTAAATCAGATTCTTCAGGTGTTCCCCCCCCACCTCCATTTCATGCTCCAGGCATTAGTGTAATGAATAAGGTAATAGTTCTTACTTAATTTGCAGTCTTCAGGGCAGATTCCTTTGGCATATGTGGGACAGGAAACGACTGGCCAGTGTGGCCATGTGTGAATGACTAAGTGTGGACCAAGGGCTGAGCTTTCATTTATTTAGGCAAAGGCAGGAATGTGCCCCTACTTTCCGTCTGCACATGGCCTTCACCTGCCATACCCCCCCTCCCATGCCCTCCCTTGATGCCCCTTTGTGTGAGCAATGATTCACCAGCTCACCAAGAACAGAACAGTTGCAGAGCTGGTTCCAAAAATGATGACAACAACTGCGATGCTGCTGTACCACCAGCTGAGAGAGGCTTCCATAACTGGGCAGAGTAATCATTCAGTGACAGAGATCTTTTGGCTGCCAGCAGTGCCAGGAACTTTCTGGCACTATAAAGAAAAAAGCCAAACTAGAAGACCTAGGTTGCTTTGACCTGTCCCTGTGCATAGAGGAGCAGAGTGTAGTCCCCCACTATATGCTACAGAGTATTTCATCTTATTCAGGCGCATTTCATCATAGTGGAGTGTGGTTCTGCCCCTTGTTTTCTCTGTAGGATGATGCACACAGCATGAAGCTTACACTTTCTGGCAGTGAAGGGGATACAGCTCTTCCCTGGCAGGGCTGAAGGAACTGGAACTGCCTGGGTCACAATTTGTTACCTGAGTCCTGCTTACTGGGAGAACTGGTGTCAGCCTTCACTCCTTCACTCAGAACAGATGGTGTCTTACAATCAAGATGTGATTGCACTCAGTATTAGGAGTTTTTTCAAAGTCAAAAATGTCTCTCCAATAATGTAAAATTTCTTATCCCTGATCATACAGTGATGGGTGCATGGTGGTTCTTCTGCTCGCCCCTAAATCATCCTTTCCCAAAGGCAGAGGTTCACTCATTGATTTATTTCCCATTTTTACTCTCTTGTAAAAAAAAAAAAATCCTTAAATTTCTGTCACTGTGGAAACATTTAACTGCTTTAAGGCCACACCATGGGTTTGAGTCTGATTTGCTGAGGCTTTGAGGTCAAACTACTTTATTAATGACATTGAGTTCCTTTTCAGATAAATCCTCCTTTTCAGAGAACATCTTTCCTAAAGAGTTTCACAGCTGATTATGGACACAAATAACTCATCAGAGAAAGTTAGTGATACTCAGTGCTTGGCAAGCCCTGAGTTATGACCCAGTTAATGCTGCGGCGCTGTGCATTTCCAGCTGCGTTGCAGTGGCACGCAGACCTCAGCATCTGTTGCGCAGCTCGTTAAATAGCTGTTGAGCGTCATCCCTGATTTGTCATAAACCTAAAGGTTTCTCTGGGGAAAGAATGCTATCACTTGCCACAGCCCAACTACGCTAAAGTGATGCTCGGTCACTGTCATTATCACAGAGACTCTGCTTGTTTGGATTCCTCCCCTTGTCCCTTTGCCTTTATTACTTTCCCTTTTTTTGAAAGCCTTGTGCTCAGATGATTCCTAGCCATGTGCTACTGATTGGCATGCCTGGAAAGGCAGTTTGGTGTGCACTTTAGGGCAGCCTGGCTCCATTTCTAGCTAACCAGCTGAGTTTGCATTTAAAGGAATGTTTAGATGCAGTTACATTGAGATAGTGTGTAGGTAACACTACCAAAAGGCACAGTACAGGGGTCATTTGTGAAGTGCTTGAGTACGTTGTCTCTGCACAGGGAATGGACTTTTGGGTGTAGGTTTTGGGATGGGCAAAAGCCATCTTTTATGTAGGATTTTAGTGTTTACACTTCCTATGAGTAGGAACACCACCCAAAACACTTGGGTTTGGGGTTCACAGAAGAGCTGTCTTTTAAGAAATGCCTGTCTTTAGATGCCTTATGCAGAACAAGTCGAAGCAAAACGGTATTTCAGAACATTTTCTGCTTCTCAAAGATTTCACGGTCTGACTTCCCCATTTTCAGAATTCTTCCAGTTTTCTTTCTTTTTCCTTCCTTTCAGACACAATTTCAGCAGAACTGATGTGGTTTCCAAATTGTTTTGGCTCAAGGAAGAAAGCTTGCAAGGATTTTCTAACCACTTCAGTCTTGGTGCTGCTGAAAACCCTATTTTGGTATTCATGTTCTTCTTAGAGATGCGAAGAATGAAGAATCCAGCCCACGGTCTGGTGCAGAAACTGTTTTGCAAATGCAGGACATCACAGTGAAGTTTCTGTTCCTGGTGGGCAGATCACTTAAGTTCTCCTTGCTTCACACATTTCTTGGTACTATATGAACAGCAGCAAAGTTGTTTTTCTGCTTGGGCTCTGTGATTGGCCAGACAGGGTTTGAGTTATCGCAGTCCCTAATTTCAGAGCCTAGCTTTTTCACTCAGCCAACAGCCTTCTGGGCTTTTATTTTGGGAACATCATCTCCAGGTCATTGCTAAGTGGCTCTTAGGTTTGTATGGAAACAGTATCAAAAGAGGCATGGAAGTCACTCTTGGCCAGGTCCCCGTTTGTCTGTCTCTGAGAAAGCCCTTGACAACAGCGGTTTCCCTTCCTTAAATTGCACAGTCATTCCAGAAGGCTTGCGATGGGTGGTTCTGGGTTCACGCGGGTACTAGCAACAGCTGGAAGTCTTTGTGTGCTTTCACAGAGAATTGCTCCTTTTTTGATGGTGCTTCGTGTAAAACTTGCCAAGTCACCATGATAGGACTGCGAATGTCCTGGTGACCATGAGCTATAAATACTGCAGATGGATGGAGACAGTGCAGAAAGCAAACAGAGCACTTGAGTGGTGCGGATGGCTTGGTGGGGCCTGCCAGGTTTGTGCAAGTTGTCACAGACAGGCTGCAAAAAGTATTTGCAGCTGCTTGAGATAAAATGGACAGAGGTGGAGGCTTTGTGCTGGCTTGAAACAGCGAGTTGCTTTTGGGCCAGAAATGTTCTTTCTGTTGCCAGGCTCCACAAGAGTTTTCTGCCCTGAAGGCTCATGTGTAACAGCTAATGTATTAATCCAGAAAGAGACACACATCATCTACCTTGTCTCACTGTCAGTCGGTCACCTAAAACGTTAACTGCAGCTAACGCCGTCTCGTATTTGATTTGTACGCAGTGTACTTTAAGGCTGCAAAACCATTCAGCCAGATCACAGAATCATAGAATCGTTAGGGATTGGAAGGGACCTTGAAAGATCATCTGGTCCAATCCCCCTGACACAGCAGGATCACCTGGACACATCCTGGTGGGTCTTAAACGTCTCCAGTGAAGGAGACTCCACAACCTCCCTTCCAGTGCTCCATCACCCTCACCGGGAAGAAGTTCCTTATCATCTTGATGTGGAACCTTCTATGTTCCAGCTCACAACCATTGCCCCTCATCCTATCACTAGATGACACTGAGAAGAGCCTGGCTCCATCCTCCTGACACCCACCCTTCAAATATTTATAGACATTAATGAGGTCACCCCTCAGTCTCCTCTTCAAGCTAAAGACACCCAGCTCCCTCAGCCTCTCCTCATAAGGGAGGTGCTCCACCTCCTTCATCGTTCTTGTTGCCCTACGCTGGACTCCCTCCAGCAGCTCCACATCCCTCTTGAACTGAGAGGCCCAGAACTGGACACAATACTCCAGGTGTGGTCTTACCAGCGCAGAGTAGAGGGGGAGAAGAACCTCTCTTGATCTGCTAACCACCCCTCTTCTGATCCACCCCAGTATGCTGTTGGCCCTCTTGGCCACAAGAGCACACTGCTGGTTCATGGGCATCCTGCTGTCCACCAGGAACCCCAGATCCCTCTCTCCTATACTGGTCTCCAACAGGTCAGTCCCCAGTCTATACTGGTACCTGGGGTTGTTCTTGCCCAGAGGCAAGACTCTACACTTACCCTTGTTATAGTTCAGTAAATTTCTCCCTGCCCAGCTCTCCAGCCTGTCCAGCTCTCGCTGAATGGCAGCACAGTCTGCAGGGGTGTCAGCGACACCACCAAGCTCTGTGTCATCAGCAAACTTGCTGGCAGTGCACCCTAATCCGTTATCCAAGTCCTTAATGAATAGAATGAACAGGACCGGTCCCAGCACCGACTCCTGGGGCCTCCAACCAGACTCTGTTCCATTGACCACTACCTTCTGGCTTCTATCCTGTCTCAGTGCTGTCCTCTGCCTGTTCTTGTGTATGTTTGCATTAATGATGAGCTACCTTGTAGCCTTCCTCTATTTAAGTAGTGAAAACAAGTATTTTCTTGTTTCTCTCCCTTGAGGCTGGGAGTGACAATTTCAGCCTCTTTGGTGTACAGGAATCTGCACCTGTTAGAGCTCTCTGTGCTGCAGGACACACGGTACAAACTCTCTTGGCAAATTTGTCTGAGAAATGCTAAAACCCGCAACTAGTTCTGTGAGTTAGGGACTAATGGCCTAAGTCCCACTTTGCTTTGGAGTTGCAAGTTTTTACACTTAGCCGCTTGGGTCAATCTTCTTCTGTCTCTTTACTGTTTACATCTTGCTGTTGCGATGTCACCAGGACACATCGTTATGACCCTGGGATGCAAACAGCCCGTTGCTGAGGGTTTTTTTTCAGTAACTTGGCAACGTTATCTAAAGCAAAGCAGACTCTTGAAAATGGGCAGACTGCAATATACAGTCACAAAGCAAAGTGTTTGTGGTACAGAGCATTCATCAGAAGAGGAGGGGCTGAAGCAAAACAAGTAATTCTTCTACTGATTAACGTTTCCAGTAAAATTAGCAAAACTACACCTGGAAATGGTGTAAGAGTGTTACACAGTTATGTTAACTATGTCTGTAGTGCTGTTTATAAATAGGTGTTTAGGGAGAAGTAAAACTGTAGATCATTGACCTGATAATAAGATAATTTTCAGAGCCATTGGGGTGTGTCATCTGAATGAATGTTTAGAACTGAGGCAGCACATGTAGTAACAATCTGCATGGAAACCTTAACAATTTCAAGTGCAGAGATTGGCTGCTGGATTTATCCTTTTTCTAACCTGGGAGCAGGCAGAGTTTGCCCAAGGTAGCCCCTGTAGCCCTGACATGAGATGGTTCAAGGCAGTGGGAAGCACTGTGTAGGAGCTATAACAGAAGACCGAGCTGGTTCAGCTCCATGGTCTGTCCCATACATCCCAGCAAGGCAGTCTGTGATGGACTACTTCCAATGCCTTCATTTAGAGCCCTTGGCACAAGGAAATGCTGCTCCCAGGACTATGAGCAGAGCGGTGGAAGAGGATGCTACATTCATGATGCTCTGGATATGAGTTTAGCGATGAGTCCCTGGCACTTTTTGGATGCTGTATGCTGGTTTCATCATTTGGAGACTGCAGAGCTGGGATACAGTCAGCAGCAGAAGGCTCAGCCGCTGCAGAGCAGTGTGTCAAGGGGTAATGTACATCCATCCTTACATAGTGGGCAGTGGAGAAAGCAGGGGGACAACAAGAAAGCTTGGGACCCATTGCTGTGAGTTACAGAGAAACAGGAACTTTGCAGAATTAACCCTCAGTATGGTGATGTGCTATTAACGGCGAAGGGCCACGGTGTATCCAGATAATTCTGAACATTAAAGTTCTTCAAGCCAGTGTAAAGGTCTTTCTGTATCCTGCAGTCTGGAGCTCATTAGGTGCATGACTCATGGAAAGCTGTGTTTGCCTCTTAATCATGCAATTCTAGGGAAAATAAGCTCTTAACCCCATTTTCTGTCAGATACCTTCTGCATTCCAAATTCTCAATTTTATATATGTGCACTTGAATGTTTGCACGTGTGTCTCACTGCATCTGAGTGGGGATTTGAAAGTCAAATTTTGTGCAAAAATCGACCTAGTCACCAATCCTTAGTGTCAGGCAGAGGAACAAAATACATCAAGTGCAGTGCTCCATCCACCCATCCTGGCCTGAGAGATGCAGTCGTCCCCCCTCACTGCCAACATTACTAATGGGAATTTTTCCAGGGGGAGATACTGAAGGATAGAGTGCATTTTGGAGTTGGTCATTGTCTGCTGTGAAGTGAGGAGCGGATCAATAATCTGTTAGGCTGTGAGTTGACAGCTTGTCCAAGTGCCAGCTCTGGTGCCCTCCAGAATAAACTGCCAAAAGTAACTGAGGGAGCAAAGCAGGATGTAAATTCCACAAGTCATTTTCCTGAAGCTCTTACGTGGGAAACTTTTAGAAGCCTCTCAGTCAGGACAAAATCCTACCAGGCTTAGTTCTGGTTTGAACAAAATTCCTTCTGAGGTCAGTAGACCTAATCCTGAAGTCTTATCACTTGTTTACCTCGTTGAGATTTGAGCGTGTGTGTGGAACAGGGAGGAAGCGCCTTGGGACAGGCAGTGCTGGAAATGCTTTCCTGGGAGGCTAAAGAAGGCTGCCAGGCTTAGGCTCTGCAGAACTGGGTGCATATGCGAAAGGACAGCTTGCTCCAGTAAAAACAAACTTTGTTTCCTACTTTCTCAACAGTGGTAGAAAGAGCAGGTGAGGCTTTTTCTGTAGAGGCTTTTTAGTGCCTGTGGGTGGCCCAGCCCCATATCTCTAGGGTGGTAGTGCTCACACGTCCACATATGCACTTCAGAGGTGGTTTGTATCTGAGATCTTCCTTTTTTTTGCATCCTGGAGGGAAAAAAGCCCCACAGCCTGGCAACCCTCTTGTCTTTTTCGTTTGAACACAGTTCATCATTGTGAAAAATAGTGTCAAATATAGAAGCAGATGAGAGCTAGGACATCGGTTTCCGTTATCCTCAAACTGAGAAACAAGCTCTGCGGTTGCTGTGTGGCTTTGGAGAAGACACTTTGCAGGGGACTTTTGGATCTCTGCTTGCTCCATGTGCTGTCATAGTGAAACCTCCTGTTTTGCAAGTTCTGGCATGGCAACAGTGAGACACTGCTCCTGCCTGCCTGTGTTTCTCCCTCCTTTTCTCCCTCCAGGTTGAAATGTAGCTCCTTTAACACAGACTCAACCTTTATTAACCAGAGATCAAGTGTCTTTATTAACCTTCCAGTAAGGCCACATGAGCTGAGTGGAACACCATTCAGCAGGACAGAGGGCATCATGAAAGTCAGTGCTGGTGTCACACAGCTGTGCACGAGTGAAATCAAGTAGTTGCTTTTTGCATCTTGTTTGCGTTGAGGCTTTTTTGCCTTTCCGCATAGAGATGGAAACCATTCTTCTGCTTTCTGATGAGTGACTTATAAATGGCCTGCGTAAAATTTGCCCTAGAAAATATAATCAGAAAAATATGTAGGCTCTTGCATTGTTTTTATGGATCCCAGATCATGACACCGGGGAGATTCCATGGTAAAGTTTCATTGAAAGTAGAGCAGGAGCACTAGAAGCTGATTCCAGGCAAGCAAAACTTCGTCAGGCCAAGTAC
The DNA here is from genome assembly GCA_013400115.1 of Rhinopomastus cyanomelas. Taxonomy (NCBI): domain Eukaryota; kingdom Metazoa; phylum Chordata; class Aves; order Bucerotiformes; family Rhinopomastidae; genus Rhinopomastus; species Rhinopomastus cyanomelas. The sequence goes on from VXBP01007533.1 coordinate 931,480, forward strand.
CGCAGAACCATCTTGTACTTTGTTCCCTACTGTTTATCTAGAGCACATTTCTTGCATTCAATAGGTTTCTACTTCTGAGAGCTTCTATCTCCACAAGTTTGAGAGCCTTTGACTAATTAAGAGCAGAGAGATTTTCACCATGCTGCCACAGCTCCTTTGAATGGATAATTTCTGAGTGTTTTGCTCTCTGGGGGCACACGAGGACAAAACCGTTGATAAGTGTGTGTATGTAATAGTTCAGATGTTCAGACTGTATTTTTATCCAAATACAAATTTGTTTCTGAAAAACCCTTAGAAATGAGCACTTTTAGAAGGCTGACTCTGGGTGCTGTAACGCAGTGTGGTAGGTGGGTTTCTGGTTTTGTTAGAAGCTAGTTGCAAATTAATCAGAGAAGAATTTTAAGAGGTTTGACCCTGTGGATGAAGCAGCGCACGTGTGTGTGTGTGTGTGTGTGTGTGTGTGTGTGTGTGTGTGCATGTGCACACGTGCAGAGAGCAGCTGTGAGGGCTGCCTGTGCTGAAACCCGCCAGACAAGTTTGATTACTTCTGCCCGTCAATGCTGCTTTGAAGTGTGGCCTGCCAATCCTCTTAAGGCAGCACAGAAATGTCGTTCCAAAATGAATTTTGGGCCCTGGTTACCACACTCATTCACTTTTTTAATTCACTTCAAAATCTGCTCTCCTCAGCACTTACTGCATTTATTCACACAGAAGCACAGACAAATGGGTGATTACCTGGTGGTTTTCTGTAACCAAAGGTGAGGTTTGCACAGGAGAAGATGCCAGCCCAGGAAATGACTGTGTTGCATTGCACTTGAACAGTGAGAAGGTAGCACACGTATGAGAAAGGGTTAAGCAAATATACCAGTGAAGGGAGTGGTAATTCATTTGAAACTCACAACTGCATTAAACTTACCGGTGTGGCAGAGTTTCTGACTCCACCATAAATCCTACACACCAAAGTTTGAGATTCAGGAAAACATATGGGTTCTGAACTTCATCCCTGTTTGGCACCATGATCCAGAGACTCCTGCATCCTTGTGAACCTGGCAGCCAGTTCTCTGAAGAGGCATGAGCCGTCCCTGAGCCCCTGTGGGTTTCAGTTCCATAGATAGATGTTTGTGATGCCACAAGGGGAGAGCCTTCAATGGATGTGTCCTGTGAGTGATGTAAAATGAAGAGTCAGGGAAAGAAGGTGGTTAATATCAATCGTATGTCTGTGCCACAAAGCGATAAACATTTTTGTTAATCACCGACTTAGATATCAGTACTGGTTCCATCACTAATTCCAGTTAATTTTACACTGGGATTACTTCACCTCTGATTCTAGGATGATGTGCTTGAGAAGAGTAAAATCACTTGTAAGGCCTGAAGGCTGAAAAACAACTTTGTCAGGAAACGAGGATTTACAAATGTGTTAGTATGCTGGTCCTTACGATCAAGCCTGTAGTATCAGGCACCAAGATCATTCTCTTCACGCCACAAACCAGTCTTCAAGGAAGACTGCAATATTGAAAAAGATAAGAGAGTGAGAATGAATGTAGCCAATTTCACCTAAAGAAATATTTAATGGCAGGTTGATCATCCTAAGGGTCATTTAATAACAGGGCAAGGAAGTGACACGTGACGCGAGTAGAAACACAGACCAATGAATTAATTTTAAACAGAGCAAATTCTAATTGGAAATGGAGCTAAACTTTTAGATGGTTAAGGGCAGGCAGAAAGGGAAGTAATTTGCTTAATGAGGTAGATGTGACAGACTAGGTAGAAATATTCTGGTTTGTGAATTCAGCAAATGTGGAGTCGAATCTTTCCTGCCTGACAGAGTGGATTCAGCTGGGGAGGTCAGTGGTCTTTTGTCAGCCATGTCTGTCCTGACAGTTAATTGCATTAATAATGGTACTGTGGCAGCACTGGTACCTGTTGGGAATCCTTTCATCTTTAACAGTGAAGAAGAGATTGGATGTTTTATGGTTTCACAATATGAGACAAAACCCTCTACCTGCTGTGGTTGGACAAACTGAGATTTACAGACCACATGGAGACTTGCAGCCTCGCAGCGATTGTTTCTGGGCAGAATGAGGTTCTAGAAAGGCTGATGGGGATTTTTCCTACAGTTGTTTGGGACTGAGACACTGTGCTCTTCACTGTGTTGCAGAAGAAAACTCCTTCCTCAGAGGTACCTGTTCAAAATCCTACCCTTGTATTCCACTGTTTCCTTGAAACAGGGATGCCCCAATAGCTGTTAGTAATACAACAGTTGATCTTAATTACCCACCTACGGGTCTCTCTGCTCCAAATGGGCTCTTAGTCTCCTGCCTGCTGCAGCACATTTTAGGAGCATCTCTAAATAGCCTGGTATCTGTGCTGCCAAGAGGCTTTATGGGAAAAGCCTATGAATGCACATTGCCAGAACCTCACGTGTGAGTAAAAGTAGACCAAGTGTATCCCAGTGTCAGCTTAACTGGAATTAGTGATAGAGCCCATACTGATATCTGAGTCAGTGATTAACAAAAATGTTTATCTCTTTCTGGCATAGACATACAACTGATATTTCTTGCTTAATTTTAAGCATATTGGCAAGCACAAGGCACATAATTAATGAAGCTTCATAGGTATCCCAGTTAACAGCTAATGACCACCAACTGGTGGCTTTGCAACATCTGAAAATGAAAAGAAATGATAGCATTTGGTGTGTGGAAACAGCTCATATTGTCCAACACAGCTGACGATGACTGTGTTTAAGTGCCAGAATTCTCAAAGGGATTTGAGCTGCTCATAAATGAATGCCATTTTTCCAGGATCTTGATAGTGATCAGGAAATGAATGAAAAACTGTGATCTCATGTCATTTGGGCAGTTAATAGAATAATCTGGTGGGCTGAGCTTGCTAGGGATCGAACCGTACGCTGAAAAAGGAGCAAAATATGAATGCATTGGTCTCTGCCAGGAGCAATGGTAGTAAAGAAGACAGTAGATTTTAGTCAATGATTATCTGAGATAAAAATGGGTAGTGTCAAAAAAGAAACAAAGCAGCATTGCTTTTTGCAAGGCAAATAGGTCAGCCTGTATGCTGATGTTGGCTGTTATCTGCTACTGTGGATGTGTGGATGTGTATGTTGGAGAGCTGGCAGGGACATTCATGTATTCTTGTTGAAAAATAGCTTTTATAGACACCTTTCTTTAAGCTGGGACATTGTCTTTGGAAAATTTGAAAATTCTCAGTTTCCAGAGACCAGAAAGTTTCAGGTGGAAACCTGCGTTCCGGTCAAGGCTTTTTTCTCCCAGTGCAAGCACATAAATGTTTGCAGGTGTAGCTGTCTGTAGCGATGTGGGCACTGGTTCCTCTACAGCAGAACCGAGTCAGATTTGTTTCTTGTGTCTGCAGCACCTCTTATTCAATGCACTGACTTCAGTGCCTTAGCTGCTAGCTCCTCATTCTGGTTGTGAGTTTTGAAGTCGTGACTTCGAAGTTTCTATTCCAGTCGTAAGTGGAGGGCTTGTCTTCCTGGTTGCTCTCAGATGTTTGCTACTATTTGCAGATGAGCAGAAAATTAGTAATGAACTGTTTGTCATGCTCAGTGAAAGCAACAGCAGCAGTGGCACTGGCAGGACATGTCAAAGAAGCTGTGGCTCACAGAATCACAGAACATTAGGGATTGGAAGGGACCTCGAAAGATCATCTAGTCCAATCCCCCTGCCACAGCAGGATGCCCTAGATCAAGCTGCACAGGAACATGGCCAGGCAGGCTCCAAACCTCTCCAGAGAAAGAGACTCCACAACCCACAAGACCAAGTCACACAGGAACTCATCCAGGCGGGCCCTGAACACCTCCAGTGAAGGAGACTCCACAACCACCCTGGGCAGCCCCTTCCAGTGCTCAGTTATCCTCACTGTGAAGAAGTTCCTTCTCAGGTTGATATGGAACCTTCTGTGTTCCAGCTTACAACCACTGCCCCGTATCCTATCGCTACATGACACTGAGAACAGCCCAGCTCCATCCTCCTGACACCTACCCTTCAAATATTTGTAGACATTAATGAGGTCACCCCTCAGTCTCCAAGCTCAAGAGACCCAGCTCCCTCAGCCTCTCCTCATAAGGGAGGTGCTCCACCTCCTTCATCATAGAATCATAGAATCACTACGGATTGGAAGGGACCTCGAAAGATCATCCAGTCCAATCCGCCTGCAACAGCAGGATCACCTAAACCAAGTCACACAGGAACTTATCCAGTCGGGTCTTGAATATCTCCAGTGAGGAAGACTCTACAACCCCCTGGGCAGCCTGTTCCAGTGCTCCGTCACCCTCACCATGAAGAAGTTCCTCCTCGTTGCCCCACGCTGGACCCTCTCCAGCAGCTCCACATCCCTCTTGAACTGAGGAGCCCAGAACTGGACACAATACTCCAGGTGTGGTCTCACCAGGGCAGAGGGTTGGGGTCAGAGGACAGCAATCACAGATTTAATACACCCCTCCCACGTGTTGGTGAAGATGTTGAATAATAACATTTATACCAGTAGAGTTGTTCCAGGACCCTGGGAAAGACAGTGCTCCCTGGGTGCTTCTGGGAAGAATTGCTGGAGCTATACAGCACATTGCCAGTGCTCACCAAGTAATATATACAACTTACTGGTCTCAGCTGGGGAGGCTGAGTTGTCAGCAGGCTATCAGAACAACTGATCTGTTCATTCCTTAGCTTCTCTGAATAAAGGTTCCTAGATGCCCCTATTGACATCCACAAGCACATGCGTGTTTGCACAAGCAAAGAAGTATGGAGCTGCAGAAAGCTGTGTAATTAGCGTCAAAGTGTGCCCTTTGTGAAGAACCTCGATGCTGGTAACAAGTGAAAGCACAGATGTTTCAGAATTTGTTGAGGTCTTTTATGCAGCACTGGTGGTGTGTTATCAGAAAGCAGAGTTGATTGGGAATCTGCTGGTAGTTGCAGGTCACTGTTTAAGATGCAGACAAATCCCTTCTCTGAACTGCCGCTAAATGTTGTGGTTTGGACTTTTGGGTAAGAAGGGAAAAACAAATACTGGAGGATCTGGTTAAATCAGGCACCAGGGAGGGTTAAATCTTAGTTTTTTCTGCTGGGCCATCAGGCTTTTTCTTAGGAAGGAACCTGGTGGGTAGATTAGGAAGGTGCAAGGTGGAATTTCCCTAGAAGGTCTAAGTTTTATCCCCACGTAAAATGAGAGAAACTTGGTGGGATGTGAAAACTATTTCCTGTGGTGTTAGACTGGGGACTTGTTTTCAGTGGCTTCTCTCCTTTAAGTAGATGTCAGTCACCTTTCTTGGTCAGATAACATAGTCTAGTTCCTGTTTCTGCTCTGGGTCTGTAGTTGAACAGAGTTGTTCATCACTGAGGGAAAACAAGTCTTTCTTTATAACTGTTTCTCTTCATTTTATCTCAGCTTGTCAGTGTCTGGCAGGTTCTCCATCCTTTATGCTGTTCCTCTTCAGCTCACTAACAGAGCCGTCACTAGCTCTGCACACAGGGCAGGCTTGGGGATTTCATTGCTTCTGTGAAGTTTCATTCACTCATCATTTGAACTTTGTTTTCTTCATAGGTGAAAAAGGTGAGTCTGGTCTTTGCTTCATACATTCTTAGCACTTGTAATTACCGCTGGACAGGGTTGACGTGGAGCAGTGCTGTAACCGTGCCTGACATTTCTGTTTGGAAAGCATTTATGATGCTGGCATGAGTATCCCATTTTGTGGAGTTTACTTGTGCTGTTTAAAACAATCTGAGGAGATTTATAATTGCTTGTTTTGTAACAGAGCCACAAAGAATTAAGTAAAGGCTTTACAAGTAATGTCTCTTTTCCTCTAGCCAAAGAAACACTCGTGGTTTTACGTATCAGCTTATTTAGGGTCAGTTTGGCTTCTCTCTGCGTTTGGTAGGCGAATGGAAGTACTGCAGCTGAGTAGTTCACAGAGGAGCTTGGCACTTTGATTTTTAAATGCAGTACCAATCACGGGGAGAACAGCGCAGCCTGATTAGAGTGGAGCCTGCGCCATGGTGGGAGGTGGATTTGCAGCAAAAATTTGTATGAGACACAACAGCTTAAGGAACCAAATGCAATTACATTTGTAACTGAGGGATGGTAGTGATGGCTAATTCCTAGCTTTAGATACTTGCTGGCTAGGCAAAACCTGAGGAAAAAAGTGTTTTATGAGAGACATGGAGGAAAGACTCTACTCTGGGACTCAGAAAATTAACTTCAGTTCCTTTCCTGGCTGCCTCACAGGATGCCTCTCTAGTCTTGGGGACGACTAAAAACCTTTTACCATATGCTTATCCTGCATCTAGTGATCTGGAGCCCTCATTTTAGTTGGGCTTTGTGCACATTTAGCCTGCTAAATAATATTTACTCATTAATCTCTACCAGAAAGTAAACAAATAGTCTTTGGAAAACTGAAACAGAATCACGTTTATACTGAATAGGGATTCTGTGTCTAGTCAGTGATGGATGAAAAGTAGGACCTTTGCAGATGATGACTATATCAGAGCAGATATGGGATCACTTAAGTTGTTTGAAAAACTGTTGTGAGAAGGAGGAAGGGGAGGCTTTTGAGCAGTTTTCCCTAGATGGTAGTCCTGTAACTCAGGAAACAGGAAGAGCATGGCAACATTTGAGAGAGCCGTCCTCGAAGAGGACTTCTAACACCGTGACTGTGTCAGCCTGGTAATGAAAGAGAAAAAGTATCTTTTCTCTTCTTTCTCTTTTTGTTAGATAAATCATCCACAAACAAGCTTATGAGAAAGCTTATTACAAGAGGGATGTGGACATGCTGGAGCGAATGCAGAGGGAGGGCCATGAGGAAGATCAGAGGGCTGGAGCACCTCTCCTATGAGGACAGACTGAGAGAGTTGGGGCTGTTCAGTCTGGAGAAGAGGAGGCTCCGAGGTGACCTTCATGTGGCCTTCCAGTATCTGAAGGGGGCCTACAAAAAGGCTGGGAAGGGACTTTTTAGGATGTCAGGTAGCAACAGGACTAGGGGGAATGGAGCAAAGCTGGAGATGGATAGACTTAGACTGGATGTGAGGAGGAAGTTCTTCACTGTGAGAGTGGTGAGAGCCTGGAATGGGTTGCCCAGGGAGGTGGTTGAGGCCCCGTCCTTGGAGGTGTTTAAGGCCAGGCTGGATGAGGCTCTGTCCAGCCTGATCTAGGGTGGGTTGTCCCTGCCTGTGGCAGGGGAGTTGGAACTGGATGATCCTGTGGTCTCTTCTAACCCTGACTGACTGTATGACTTGGTCTAGGTGATTGTGCTGTGGCAGGGGGATTGGACTAGATGATCTTTCGAGATCCCTTCCAATCCCTAATGGTTCTATGATTGTATGATTCTAAAAATAGGAAGAAGAAGGCCAAAGAGGCATGCCAGAGAAAGAAGTTCACAGAATCAAAGGAGTTCAGAGAAGACTACTCTGGGACTTCCTCTAAGAGGGAGTGTTAACATCACTAACTCTTGACGGGTTTACCCCCTTGAACTCTGATGCTGCCAAGACATTTTTCTTGGACTTGGCATCTGGGCTGGTGAGTTGGTGATGGAGGGACATATGTCTCTGTTTTGCTGAAACATGATGTTTTCAGATTGCTCAGCATGAAGGGTTTTGGTCTCTGATCATTCTGTTTCTCCTGTTCCACAGGTGAGAGGATGTGTAAAGTAAAAAAGTACAAAGTGGGAGCTGGAAGACTTGGCCTCTGTTTCTGAGGCAAAGTATGACAGATGAAGGGTTTTCCAAATGGTTCAAGGCTCTTAACTGCTGTCATTGGACAGGATGGGACTTTGTCCCTTGACTTTGTTGGGAATGAGTGCCTTGTATTTGAGACTGTGTGAGGTGGGAAGGTTTCTTCAATTGTTTGCACATAAGAACTGTGTGCCTGCTGCACTGTTCAGTGGGTGGGGGAAGCATGGTTTAACTGAAGAGGTAGGTCACACTCATGCCTTAGTCATACCAGTTCAAATCCCAAAGAGTGTTGTTGGTGTGTGTGTATTGGGTTTGCATGACAAGGTTTTGGTGGGTGGGGCTACATGGATGGCTTCTGTGTGAAGCTGCTACAAGCTTCCCCTGTGTCTAACAGAGCCAGCACCATCTGGCTTCAGGGTGGACGCTCAACTGGCATAGGCCAAGCCAGAGAAAGGAGTGACAGTGTGTGAGAATGGCAGAAACAAGGTCAGTGAAAAATGAGGATGAGGTGCTCCAGCAGATTCCCTTGCAGTGTGTGGTACAGACCATAGTGAGGCAGACTGTCTCTTTGCAGCCCATGGAGGTTAATAGTGGAGCAGAAAATAGTCTGCAGTAAGGTGTTCATTAAGCCCCAGATATTCATTCTCTGGTTGATATCCTGAGCGTAGATTTGGTCATCCGAAAGAGGAGGACAGGACCATGTGGTCTAACTCTGCTGCTGGAAGGAGCTGGAAGTGCCCTTTGACTGAGGGATGGAGTGTTGCTGTCTCTAGAGAAAAATGAATACCCGTGTGCTTCTTATGCTCTCAGGCCTGCTCAACCAAGTCTGTCATGTACTGTGGGCAGCCTAAAGGTAGAGGAATGTTAGTTTACCAAGAGCTATTTGACTGCTCATCAAGGATCCTAGAAGATTTGGGAGTTTGATCTTAACCAAAGACTTGCAGTACTTTGGTTTGTGGCATGTCTGCTGCAGGCCTGGGGTTGCTGGCCTGAAGCCATCATTGCTGTAAAAGCACAGACCCTGCTGGCTGGTTCTTTGGCATTCTGCAGCGGGAGGTGGTGCGCTGCTGCGCAGGGTACTGGTAGATACCAACAGGACAGACTTGGTCCCCTCACACCTCCTTATTGATAGACCTGACAAAATCAAAAGGCTGAGTGTGACAATGCGGCCAAATCGAGAAAAAGTTCAGAGAGTGAACTTTGCTTGGTGGGTTTTACTTCTCTGATCTTCATTGCCCAGGATGGTTCACAGCAGCTGGACTCTTTGGAGGAGCAATAGGCTTTGACCAAAGGTGTTTGCATCTCCCCTTGAACTCTTTTCATATTGGTATTTGTATTTTCAGAGCTAAGAATCATGACTACATGCTGAACAGGTCTTCTGTCCCTTAAAACTTCAAATAGCTGAAGACAAAAAAAAACCCCCAAAAACTAAAGCTTCCCCTGAGACTTTTACTCATCTAATCACCTAAATTAACCAGTGTTAAAGACTGTGTGACTTGGTTCAAGCACCCAGGGCTCTCTGTCTGGCTCTGTGAGTGATATCGCTTTGTGTGAGCATCACCGTGCGCATACGGTGTGGGGTTACGCTCTGTCTTTGGGTGCCTGCCACGCTTACGCTGTGCGATCAGCCAGATTTGGTATAAATGAAGATTACAGCACGACTACAGCACTAAACTATTACCAGGTTGCTCTAGGTTTAATTCAGGACTTTATGATCAAGTTTTCATCTCCAGCACTAATCCACCAAAGGAAAGAGTTTATTTCAATGCACACCTGTTGAAGTAGAGTTCAGACCTAAACGTGCCTCTGCCACTGTCCGTGTACATGTTAAATCAACAGTCGTGGCTGCTGCACACGGAGTAGGCTGCAGTGAGGACGGTGCCTACTTCCATGGCGTTCTGTCCTTTGGGAGCCACCAGCCCATAAGTTTGGGTTCCTCCCTTCTCCCAGCTGTGCCACTGGCTTGCTGTACAATCCTTTGAAAATCACTCACCTTCTCTGGAGGTTGGTTTGCTTTTGTAGAGGCGGAACAATGACTCCTTTCAGCTGAGCCTCCGAAGCAGTGACTGAGTGAGGCTAACAGGCAGGAAGGCAGTCTTCAGGGAGCAGCAGCACTGAAGCTACTCTAGCAAGTGTTCTGTATTAGGAGAAGAATGGATCCTTAAAATATTCAGTCAACAGCTTCAGGATGTGTGCGTGCCCTCAGTTCTGCATTAAATACTCTTTAGTGATTTAGAGATTTAGTATGCATTTTGCTCTTCTGTTTATCTCGTGTCCTCATCAACAGCAGCTTCACTTCAGACCAGGGTAAAGATGTAATCCTGCTCTTGCTGGCTGTAGGACTGTAGTTAGAAAATCTGCATAATGATTTGGTTATATTTTTTTAATCATGACCCCTATTGTCACTTTCTGAACTATCCTGACTTGTTTTCAAGGGAAGCAGTAATGAATTTCCATGTGGGCTATGCCTTGTAAAAAAATTATCTCCATTTACTCTCTTTATAAAGTTTTCAGAAGGGAAGGCACTGTCCCAAAGCACAGAAGCAATTTTTCTTTTCAATGGATCCTGTGACTCAAATCTAAACCCTCACTCTCAGAGGAACACTTCTCAAAAGTTTACTTACTGCATGATTCCTGATAGGCAGCCTGGAAAAAAACCAGATGAGGTGAAAGTTATACTGCTTTGTATTGTTTGAAAGGCAGAGATGGAAATGATTTGTCTAGCAGGTTGCCTTTTCTCAACTTCCTTTGTAGCTTGGGCTTTTATCAACAGTCTAGTGAAAGTGTTTTATATGTATACATAAAAAAATCATACAACATTTGTATAAAGCCTTTCATCTTGATTTCTCCAAAGAAGGTGACAAATTTGTCAAGTAGTTTATCAGTTGCTTTCCTCAAAATTTACCGCTTACTCCAGCACAAAAAGCGGAGGAGTGTCTACGCTGGGTGAAACCGTTCCCGGTGCAAACAGCTTTTTAAAGGGACTGTCAGGCTTGTAACAAATGCATTACAAAATTGTAAACTAAGACTTCTAGAAACTGGGGGACAGGGAGAAGGGTAAATGACACACTATTTGGACACAGTCAGGGTCTTCAAAAAGATCCCATTCTGACAGTCACTTAGTGACACATTGCTGTTCTGTGACACAGCTGGAACCAGTTGCTCTGTGTGTGGATGGAAACTGCATGAACTGAGAAGGACACCTACTTCTCTTTGGCACCCCCGCACCCCCTTACCATCCCAGGCTTGGAGAGGAGCAGCAGTGCCAAGAGTGGGTTGTGTTCTCCCACGGCGGTGAATGTTCCTCACGGCAGTTTGCCCTTTACCTCACTAGTGACACCGTGACCTTCTGTGGCCAGAATTTCCGTATGAATTGTACATATGAGCTGCATTTGTCTCTTCTGGAAGGGCTCTACGTTCACACATCCCACATACAGACATGCTTTGCATCTGTAAGGCTTCATCAGAGCATCCGCTTGGCTCCTGAACATTTCCCTTGTGAAAATCATTGGCTACTTCACGAGCAAAGACGTTGCAAGGTGACTAAGTTTTCTGTGATGGGTTATGTAGCTTGAGTGCACTAATGGAGTCAAGTGCTATTTGTTGGCTCCAGTGTATTGCACTGAGCCCTTAGTGCATTTGTGCTTCCTGTATGAAACTTGGCTGAAGGACTCAGAACTGCAAGACATCATCCCAAATTCCATCTGGGATGTGTAACTTGGCTACATGACACTCTTCCCTCTTTGCCCCCCTTAGCCACTTCCCATGTTAAATACTTTCTCAGGACTCAAAGAGGAAGGGGGAGATAATCTCCAGGCCAATGATCCTGGTGAGTAGAAAAATTGCATAAATAAATTAACTATGATTAATAGTAAGGAACTATCACTTGTCTCACTTGCCTGGAAGTTGGAGCTTGCAGAAATTACAGTCCTTGTTTTGCTGTTAGGGGTTGGGCTGCAGAGAGTGAGTGCTGGGTGTAAGGATTTAATTTACACAGATTTTCAAATTAGAAAAAAGAAGTGTGATTGATTTTCTTTTGCTGTGGCCTGCTCCCAATTTTCAGTTTACATTAACAGCTGTGGGAACAGCAGTTCTTAGTGCCGTATACTCCAGCTATTAGCACTATGTCTACTTTGACAGCACATCTCTTAGGTTTTTTTATCCCCTTGCCATCATAAAATATATATTGGCCTTCCTTTCTAATCTCGTCTGGCATGTCCAGCCAGTTCATATATGACTTTCTTTCCTCTTTTAGAATTTGATTCTTCTAACCACAAACTTAATCAGAACAAACAACGCTCCTTAAAACTTCCTTTTAAAAAAAATTACAAATTAGTTTTAATTAATGTTCAATGGAACGAGTTCTCCAGGAGCTTCTAGCAGCTTTCTACCCCAAATGCTGCTTCGTTGGTATTTTAATTGCTGCAATAATCTGCATTCTGAGTAAGAGGTCTTTCCCCTCGCTCAGTAAATCCATACTGGATGAGTGAAGCATGTCTGTGATTTATGTGCAGATAAACAGCTTTGGATCCTATCCAATCACTTCATCAGTTTTAATTCGGCTGCCTAATCAGTATGAAGAAGAGGGTTGTTTTCTGTTGTTTTTCGCGTTGTCTTGTTTTTAGCAGGGTGAGGGGTGTTAATACAGGGTTTGGCATGTTCCCCAGAATGGCACAGATAGCTCCCCATTCCTCATCATGTTTGTGTCAAAGTCAGCTCTAACTTTCTGAGAGAGTTTATAGGAAGGGGATGAGTTGCCAAGCCCTGCTTTCGCTGGTATCTAAGGAACCGTGGAGATATGCAGTCTGTACAACGAGTCTGCTCATATCTCGTGTTTTATAAAGGACATCCCTCAGATGCCTGAGGAGAGTGGTAGGACTCGTATAGCAGCAGAACTGATTTCCTGTGTGTGTTTAAGGGTGGATATCTTCAAAATTATTTTCACAGCAATCATGTTACTGCTGTTGCTGTGCCTGAACAGACATAATGACTTTGATGGGGTCCAGGAGTGGAGGTGACTGGAGCCTGTGAGGTGCGGCTGCACAGAAGTCGGAACAGTACAGCACATGCTCATCTTTTGCAACTCCAGCCTGTAGTCTGGTGTTAGATGTCAGCTATGTACACAGTCCTGCAAAGATCAGGGTGGTCCACATGACCCCAGACTGAAGCTCTTTTAACTTAAAGCTCATGACCACAGTTCCTCACCTCATTTTTGTCTACAATAAACCAAGCAAGTGCCTGTTAAGGTTAAAGCATTGGCCCATTTACATTAATATCTATTAGTGACATGCTTCCAGAGGTAAAGTGTGCTCTGATTTATAAGCAGCCTCTGAAGGATTACAGAGAGCAACCCCGTTTTGGTCATCAGATCTAGGGCAAGCAATACCATCTGTAATAATAAAGCTTGCCTAAAGAGCTTAGCATGGTTTGAGTAGTAAGCCATGGCTGCGTGTCTCTGAACCGTGTCAGCTATCCTGGCTGCCCTTCATTTCAGTGAGTAACTGTGACCGACCTCTTCCTTTACCCTGGGAGACAGCAAGGGATCTTAGTAAATGTTCTTCTGTATCTGGTTTTTCTGCTTTCATAGCAGCCTTGGAAAGCTGAGCTAGGCTTGGTGGCCACCACTAGGCTGTTTAGGAGACAGCTTATTTGGGAAGATTGCACTGGTACTCCTGCTGTACCTTTTTGGGGGCTTATATGGTAACCTGGATGACGCACGCTGTCTTTCTGTCTATGTCAGGTTAAAACCCCATGGCTCTGTCTCTCAGTATTACCAAAGTGAATCCAAACTTAAGCTGCCAAATAAAAACGTTCTGGCTCATCCTGAATGCTTTGCACACACCCATAGCTGTAGGGGATTTAAATAGAGCTTTGACTCATCATGACATTCAGAGAATTAGGCTGGGCTAGAGGGAAGGGCAGGAGGGTTTGTGGTGGTTTGGGATGACTTCACAGTGCAGATGTGTGTGTCCCCAAGGGACCTTGGGGGAGGTCCATCCATCCACTGTGCAGTGCTTTTTTTTTTATAGTTTGCCGGAGGTCTGTGATACCTCCTGCCTTAGACTGAGGATGAAAAGAGGATAAAATCCATGAATAAAGGCAAGACACCCAGTGGTGGTTCTCATTCAGCTCCACCTCTGCTGTGGCATCCACTAGGTTTCTATCTACAGGGCTTGAAGATTTTTCAAAACTGGTTGTGGTAATTTCTTAGAGGAAGCACTGCGCTCTTCCTGTACAGGGTTAGAGGAGGTCAGTGGGACTTGCCCAGGGTTGGGGAGCTGTCAGTGACAAGTCTTGCTTCTCCCAGCAGATTCCACTTACGAGAGCTCAGGTGGCAACCCTGGAGTTACAAGCATAGCCTTAGGGAGAGTGGTGGTTCCTGCTTTCTCCTGCTCCTCAAAGGTTGCGAGCCAGTTTTGGAATTCCCTGCCTTTGGCCAAGACCAAATATATCTGGAGGTGTATGTGGAGGGGAAATTTTCACCCTTATGCTGCTTATATTATCGTGCTCCTTACTAATTGATGACAGCACTCTGGAGGGACCACAAGGGCTTTGGTTTTCTGGCTTTGACTGAGCACCGTCTCCAGGTCTGGTTCTTTAACCTCAACAGGAGTTTGAGCATCCTGTTCCTGTAAATGTGAAACAAACTTCCAGAGTCCTGAAAGATTAAGAGTATCCCATCTGCCTCTTAGCTGCTTTCATGGAGAGATAGGAAAGGTTTCATGCTGTAACCTTTCAGAGAGGGATAGGGTGGGCTTTGGGGTGCTGTTATCGTATGAAACTAAAGGATAATTTATTAGAAAATAATGTAGAATGTGTTATGATTTTTACTTCTTGTTCCCTTGGAATGTGGTGGAATTGGGGGTTTTGAATAAGACAGGATGAAAATAATGAAAATAACCTTTGAGTTGTGGAGTTCTTGACCAGATTGGTTCACTCTGTGCTTTGCTTTGGGATCAGTATCCTTGGTGCCTCACAGAGGGAAGTACGGGCTCACAGCTAACATGTTAGTGGTCTGCCCTGCCTGGTTTGCTGTGAGACCTGGGATAAATCAGGTAGGCTGCCTTCACACCTCTTCATCTGGCTGCAGTTCCTGCATTAACAGGAACAATTTCAATAGGTCTTTACTAACCTGACCTGTAGCTGACAGAACAGAGGGTGAAATGAACTCTGGCTGGGGTGAAAGCTGAGGCAGGGTGATGGGTAGTGTGGACAGAAGTGTCCCCGAGCCGAGTACTCCCTCCTGTGAGGAGTAAGATGCGTGTTCACGGCCTACGTTTCTCACTGGTGCAAATCTCCCACTGGGAAACTGGGACGGAAGTGATTCCATGTCTCTTCTCTGACAATAAAGTATCCAGGATTGTGAACAGCTCAGGCAGGGCTGCACGACTTCTGAGTTAGACTGAATGTGTTAAAATATTGATTGTTTCTACGACCATTTGCCACTAGCAAGTCTGTAGGCTGGGAAAGCAAATCTGAAGAAAATGATTGTGTCTGAAGCAGGCTTTGGAGCAACCTTCAGATGAGCCTTGAGGACAATTGTTACACTGGTTTGTGGTTAAACTTAACTAATATAGTATTTACACTTGCTTTCCAAAATCATGCAGAAAGTTGACATTATATTCTTTTCCCCGTTGGATAGAAGATGTAGTCAGAAATAACCGCTGAGGACTCTTTTTTTGATGTTTCCACAGGTTTCTAAGAATTTTCCCTGGAGCGTGACTACGAATATGACACTCCAGTAATGCAGAGGCTGTAAGTAAATAGATTGATGTTTGCAACCCTCCTTTAACAGCCGTGCTTGCACTCTTTCTTGAGCTGTGCTAGAACTCATCTTTGTTAGACAACCTTGAAATGAGCTTGCAAAGAAGTCACTGGAAGATGACACAGTTCTAAAGTGGTTCATGCCATTCTAGACTTTGCTTTGTCAGCTTCTTGTTTCATTTAAGAACTTGAATAATGGTTGCTTAAGCTGCAAGAGGAAAGCCCAAGACCTGTCAGTATTGCAAGCAGGCAAAAATAAAATTATCTCACTAGCTTAGATGGGCAGTAAATAAAATGTAATGATGCATTACCAACAGCTGGAATGCAGTTAATTCCTAGGCACAGAAAAAAGGCCAAACCCCTTCTTTTGCTTGTGGTACCACTAAAAGGTGGGGGGCTGCTGACCTGGTCAAGTATTTACAGGCCTTTGGTAATGTGATGTGAGGGCTGGGTCTCACACAGGCAAGCTTTTGTGCAATTCCTGTTTGTGAATACTTGAGAAAGATGCAATTTCCTTCTTTTGCTCAGCTTTCCCCACCTTATTCTGAGATGAATTGCAAGATGTTGATTTTGGTAGCTCTTCTGCATTGTTTTTTCCTAATCAATTCTCTAGAAACTGCTCGATCTTTAATTCCGTCAGGTACTCAACATCCAAACCTTTTGTAATAAAGAGAGTGCTAATTTTTCCTTTAATTTCAATTGTAGTTGATGGCTTTCATCAGGTGTTATCATATAACTCAATCATCCGCCACTGGAATTTGTAATTTAATCAATAAAGGAGGCCACTTTTGTCAAGGAGATCAAAAGAGAAAGAGCTCAAGGAAAAAGAGCTCAACTGAAAGGAAGATGAAGAACAAGAGTGATAAGTAGTTTGCACTGAATAGCTGCACACCCTGGTGACTATATCTGCCTGGAAAATAGCAAGCAGAAGGGGTACCACTGCTTTAGAATTAACAAATCTAATGGTTGCATGTGCACTCAGCTTGCACGAGCTAGAGGTGAAAATCATGAATGTTACTTGAGCCACTTAAGCACCTTGTATCAACTCCACCACACTGAATGGTGTTAACAACAGTAGTTTTCACAGTAGCAGTCTGATAGTGAGAGAGACACTAAGATGAAACTCTGTGCTGTGTGAGATCCTCCAGCCTGTCTGCTCACATGCCTGTGTTGCCTTGCTTTTGCTTTAGACAAGGACAGAGGAGGGGGTAGCCATGGGATCAAGCCACTCTTGATGAGCTCACTGAACAGCTCATGGCTTTGCAGCAGAGATCTCCCGGTGTCTGTCAGCTGCGTACACACTTAGTTCCATGACTCTGTGTCTGCTTCCACTGTTTCTGCCACCCCAACGGAACCAGTGGTAGTGCTCTGACGTGGAAGGATGAAGAGATACCTATTCATTTCTAGCAGTGAGAGGTCTCTTAGTTTCATGCTGTGGCCCATCTGAGATGTGTAGTGTCTGGCTCTGCCGCTTCTGCTGCAGAAGTGCATTTTGCCCCAAGGGAGAAGGTTTGTTTGCCTCTGGAAGGCACCATGGGTTTTTCACGCTTCCAAGCAGCTTTGGAAAAGACCTGAGAGGGAGATTGACTGCTCCACTGGAGAAGCACTTGTGCTGGGTCATAGCTGGGAATCTTTCCTTGGCTCCTTGATTTCAGAGGGAGATTGCTGGGGTCCCTTCCAATCTGTAGTGATTCTATGATTCTATGCATTTCAAAGTGGGTTGACAAATTTTTCCTGTGGTAAGCACATCATTTCATAAGACAATAAGACAATCAACTAATGAAAACTACAGGGAATAATCTTTAAAAAAGCACCTTCAGCAATACTTACCTCCAGATTTTGCTGAGGGTTTCTATTGTGTCCAGTTCTGCCTCCCTCAGTTCAAGAAGGACACAGAACTGCTGGAGAGAGGCCAGTGCAGAACCACAAAGATGATGAAGTAGAACATGTGTCTGATGAGGAAAGGCTGAGGGAGCTGGGTCTCTTCAGCTTGGTGAAAAGTAGACTGAGGGGTGACCTCATGAATGTTGATAAATCTGGAAAGGGTGGGTGTTAGGAGGATGGAGCCAGACTCTGCTCAGGGGCACCAATGATAGGACAAGGAGCAGTAGGTGTCAGCTGGAACATAGGAGGTCCCACATCAATATGAGAAGGAACTCTTTCATGGTGAGGATGGCAGAGCACTGGAACAGGCTGCCCAGGGTGGGTTGTGGAGTCTCCTTCTCTGGAGCTGTTTAAAACTCACCTGGCCATGTTCCTGTGTGACTGGATCTAGGGGATCCTGCTGTGGCGGGGGGATTGGACTGGGGATCTTTCGAGGTCCCTTCCAATCCCTAATGTTCTCTGTGATTCTGTGTTTAAGTGTTGAACATCATGAATTAAAGAATGTCTGGACCGATGTTGCGCTGAACTGGCTTGGTCTTGATTTCTCAGCAATTCTCCCTTCCTGCAGCCGTCTTGAATTCAAGTCCAGCTCTTGTTTAGCACAGATGTACCAGAAAGTGTGAAGTGTGCCAGTCAGATGGCAGCAAAATCTAAAGAGCAGCAACTTACTGACAAATCCCTCCCTCTGTCCTTAGAAAACGTCATAGAAGCCTTTTCTTGTGTGAGCAGTATTGTAAATATTGTAAATTGTGGTTCATCCTTAAAAGTCTGTATGTTTGCCAACCTTTACGCAGCGCCAAAGGATTACCAAAAATGCACCATATGGTTGCTTATGATCCCTGGTTCCTTTGGTGCACACCAAGTAATGTCGTCAAAGTCTGTGCTGTTGTGCCTGTTATGTTTGACCAAGTATGAAGGCAGAACCTCTCCTGCTGAGTAGCGTGATGTGCTGTATTTAAGATTGACTTTTTGAAGCAACCAGAATTTGACTGGCCAAAGCAATCAGTGTTTACCTTAGCCAGGCAGCCTAGGGAACCCTACTGTAAGAAGTGAAATGTTTCTGATGAGAACTGAGGTGGAAAGCATTTCTTGGGGTTGATTTAGCACTCAAGAGCTCAGCACTTTGTAGGAATTTAGCATCCTCAGAAATAAGTAATGGAACCTCCCCTCTGTCCTTCCCACTGCAATGACTTCCTCTTTTTACCTAAAAAAAGAGAACATTTAGTCTCACTTTTCAGTCATATTTTGCACAAAATCTCTCCCTTAGAGCAGAATAACTGGGGACCTGGGAGTCATGCCTGTGTACAGACACGTTTACATACGTGTTATTTTCTTCCCCATATGACTTTCTAGCTGCTAAGACATTTTGCAGCACTCTGGGGTCTTTTTCTGTCCTACTCCAAACACCAAATCAACCATTTTAGTGACTCCACACTGATTAAGAGGTTGGGGACAACGTTGCAGCCACATTTAGTTCATCTCTTACACAACATTGAGCTTTGCTTCCATTGTGTTTGAGTTCAACAGACTGCAGCAACACTGAGTGTCGTTTAGCTGTTAAAGATTTCTGTGTCCCTGATCACTGAGAAGCTGCATCATTAACACAGGCAAATCACCATGCTTCACTGTGCTGTGTCCATGGAACATGAAAGGCCCTTTTCCATTGGCAAAGCCTGATCTATTCTTCCATAAAATGAGGGGCCCATTGGCAGTTGTTTGACAAGTGAGACAGAGAGACTATTTAATGAGAAGAGTGATCTAATAAGGGAGAAGTTGAACATGACAAGCGCATGGGAAGATAGCAGAAGGCTGATTTATAAATCACTGCATAATTGGGCCAAAATCACTTTTCATGGGGCCAAGGAAGAAGGGAGCTGCAGTTTTTGGGTAAATGAGTAACATGATTTTTCGAAAGTGCATTTTAGGAAAGTTGAACACTTTATTCCATTTCTCATCCCTGTACCGGGTGCTGTGCTCTCAGAGTAATGGAAACTGGTTTGTATTGCTTGATTTTTCTTCTTTGAAATGGCATATCGGCTTTTAGTGAAGAAATTGGACTTACGCTTGAATATGTCTGGATTTTACAAATAGGTTTTTAGTTTAATAAGATGAAACCAATTAACTAGAAAAGTCACTGCCAATGGATTTTACAAGTACATAAAAATATATTGCTTTTTCTTGAAGCATTTCATCACCCTTTTAAATGTTCTTTTTCTTTCCTTTGCCACCATTGACAAAGCACTGTGATGAATTCATCCCCTCATGCCTTTTCCTGAAGACATTGATCTTTGGCCCTGGTAGAGTGTATGTGCGGGGGTGGCTGTAGGCCTGTGCACATGCGTCTATTCATTTCTGTCTCACTTCGCTCCCGGCTTTGTTCAGTGCATTTGGCTTGTGGCCTGAGGAGAAACAGAGCACACAAGCTATAAAAAGGTGTTCTTAAAAGGTTGGTTAAAGTGGCACAGAACCCAAGGGCTAATGAGCAATCTCCCACAACCAGGTGCTAATGCAACTGCTGAAACATTTGGTGCAGCAGAAATGCTGAGGAAGGCAGTGACACCTTGTTGTAACCCCACTGCATCCCTGGGAGAGGAAATGTCTCCTGGAAACCCTTCTGAGGTCATTCATGGCAGTGAGGGTGCCTTATAAGTGAGGGCGCGGACAGGGACACATTGTCCCACAGCAGCTTGGAAGTCTGTGGAAAAGAGGTTTGGAGCGAATGTTAGTAGAAGCCTCACCAGCCTCCACTGCTCCTAAATTTTCTTTGACTCTGCCTGTGAGAGGGCTAGTTGACAAACAGGACATGGGGGCATGCTGAGGAACTACAGAACTTCTCTTTCCATTACCTCAGCTTTCCCCATTCCCTTGCAGCCTTTCCTTCTGCTTAAATCACAAAGGATATTAACTTCTGTGAACATGTGGGGCAGTAACTGAGGCAGGCATTGCTTTGGGATGATCTTTCGAGGTCCCTTCCCATCCGTAATGATTCTATGATTCTATGACATGCTTTTCCCTGCTTTGATCAGCGCAGTACAAATTGAAGCATAACGAGTCTGCTCTGATCCCTAATAGCCTTGCTAGTTTGCTTTAGTTACCAGCTGATACAGAGATGATTAAAACCTGTTGTTTTGGGGTAAAGTTGGGTGTTTCTCCAAGTACATGGCACATGACACACAGAATTAGCTCTTGCGGACTGGCATCTCTGTTCACACCAGCTCCACTGAATCCTTCCAGAAAAACATCTTTTATCATCTGAAAGAGTAACACACACTACATTTTGGTAATAGGAAAGGCTTTAATTCTTTTCTTCCGCAAGCGGTTGGAGTGCCCTGCAGGGCAGTGCTGGTTTCATCCCTGCCCCCATTTAGCAGTGACTGTCACATTTTAAAAATGGGTGTAGATGTTTTACCAGCAGCCTGACATCATTACTGACACTCTGCCTATTTACTGGGGAACTGGTGAGCTAGTTGAAGGAAATGATTTCATGGAGGGTTTTAAAGGATATACCCCTTTCAATGGGCTGTGAATGTCAACACATACAAACAGTTGCCTCAAATCCTCCTGGGTTTGTTAAACTTCTTCATCAGCCACACCACGCTGTGAACGATACAGAAAGCTGGGACAGCCCAGCACCTCCTCCCAGTAGCTGTGGTGTGAGCAGCATGCGCTGGTTTGCGTTCAAGCTTTTCCGATGCTTCTTTAATTCTCAGGTTTTGTTTTGTCCTGTGTTGAATTCCTAGGCCGTCCCTTGTATTAACGTGACCTTGTTCTTCCAGGGAAGCCTCCCCCCATTCAAACAAACTGTACCACCACCAAGTAACTGCTTTGTGGTACCCAGTTTTGCCCTGCATTTTGTTTTAAAGCTTCCCAGGAGCCCTTGGCTACTTTGCACAAACTGTTAACTTGAGGGTAATAATTTTGTCTGGGTTTTGTCACAGAAATTCAATTAAAGCAGATTATGATCACAGTTGTGGGCCTGTTTCATTTACAGTTGCAAATGAAACCCAGGCCACACACTGATCGTTTATATAGGAAAGGAGATGCTGTGTAGTTTCGAGTGGCTGAATTACCTGCATGTTCCTTTGTGTGCCTTCAGTTATTGCAGAAGGGAGAGGAGAGAGGCTTGCAAAGTGAATAAAGGAGCGATGGAAAGGCGGAGAAGAAATCACCAAGTGAAAAAACTACCCCCACTGCTTTTCCCCAGGAGGTACACTTCCCGTATACACATAATAAACTCTGCAGGGAATTTCTTCCTCCTTAGAAAACATATCCCAAAGTGCAAGAGTGAGTAGTCATTTATTTATTTATTTGTTCATGGCTAACAAAGAGCAACAGTCTGCTTTCGTGGCCTCGGTTTGGCTCCAAGTCCCAGACCCACTGGGGGTGAGACATACGGTTC
Organism: Rhinopomastus cyanomelas; assembly: GCA_013400115.1. NCBI lineage: Eukaryota > Metazoa > Chordata > Aves > Bucerotiformes > Rhinopomastidae > Rhinopomastus > Rhinopomastus cyanomelas. The sequence continues at coordinate 953,221 of VXBP01007533.1, forward strand.
CACTTTTTTTCCCCAGTTATTTTGGGGCCATAAAAGCCAACTTTCATATTCCTTTTTTCTCTTTTCAAGTTTTTGTGCAAGCAGCTGAATTCCCCAGGTAGGCAAAGGAAGATGAGGGGGAAGGGAGGAGAAGACGTTTACCAGATTGGAGCAAAAGGATAGCTGCTGCAGAGGCTGGCTCCTGGTGGAAACAGTGTGTTTGAGATAATGAAAGAGGAAGGGCTCTTGTTTGTTTTGTGGGATGCCTTTTTTAGCTATGAAGGGCAAAACAAAGGCAAAACTTGCCTTGATATACTTTGATTAAATGTCTGTGTTTGTAAAGGAGTAATATATCTCAGCTTGGCTTTGTGACAATAAGCTAGAGAATTACTTTGCATGACTCTGGAGATATGTGTAGGGCATGACTCTTGGTCATCTCTTCTTCCTTATAAAGGCTTCGTTCTACAGCTTTGGGCCCTGGAAGTCCCCCACTGATTTCCCTGGGGTGTTGCCTGCTGTAGCACAGCAGGTGTAGCCTACTATTGCTAACAAGGCTTTGCTCTCATCCACTGCATTTCATTCATAAGGACTAAGCAATATTTTGCAAGTGGGAAAGAGAGATGTGCCCCAAACACAGGTGGAGTTGAGTCAAGAACAGGAACAGTCCTGTCTGTTCCAGGTTCTAAGTATCTCCTGCTAGTGAACACTGGAGCGCCTGCTGAGGGATCATCTACAGCATGCATCACTTTTGACTAAAGCTCTCTTTGAGTGTACTCTGTTTAACAACTCCTCTTCCTCTTGTTTCTTGCTTTCTTCCGGATCCCCTTTAGTTCCAGGAAGGGTTTTACTGTCTTTACTGTGATTTCAACTATGTGCTTGAGAGGCTTACTGGATTCTTCACCAGATGAAGGGAAATAAGCTCTTCTGTTTCTAGCTTTAGTTCACATACTGTTTCCACACCCCTCACTGACACTACTGAAGACTGAAAGAGAAGTAGGCAGCTTATTAACTCTCAAAAACTTCAGCATAATCCACTGTAAGTGGTGCAGTGAAGTGTGAAAATTTACTTTTGCTCAAATCCAGGGCAATTCATTCTGTGGTAAAAGGCCGTTACAGCTATTTAGATTTCTCTGTTGTTTTGTGGTAGAGGTGTCCTGTGTCAGACCCACCAAACTTGTGAAAACTTGTAGAGGCAAAATCTGGGTAAAAGACATGGAAGGCCTTATGTAAGGGCTGGTCTTTGAGGCTCTAGGTTTTTGGACATCTTTTCTGAATAAGTTAGGGCAACTGAATTGAGTGCCCTCAGAATGTTTCAGTCCAAGTGAATGTGACTTTGGGTGTTATGACCAGATGGACTTGAGTTTGAGTAACCTTGCAAAAGTCAGCGGGTTCATGCTGGCACAAAGCCAGGGTTAAAAAAGGAGGTGGATCAGGACTTTGTATGACTATCAGATTACTTTTATTACAGCGTATTGGAACCTTCCAGTGTAATCCAGGTTTGTTGTGTGGTGAAGGAAGGACATGAGCCTTTCCAAAGGGTTGACTCATCAGAAGAGCATTCCCATAGTCAACAAGAGCTGAGCTATGGGAGTGCTGATTCTTGCTGACTTATCAAACACCTCACTGCCTAGCCTAGCCCAGATTTCAGGTGAAGTGAATAAAGTAGGGCGAGATGAATCTCTGCCTACATTTCAATCACATGTTTTATGTTTGGTAAAACATATAAAGAGAACCTTTTTTTAGCATCTATGATGCTATGATGCAGAGGGATTGGACTGGATGATCTTTTGAGGTCCCTTCCAATCCCTAATGTTCTGTGATTCTGTGATTTTTCAATCTGTAGGTAGTAGAGTTAGATCTGTGGCCAGCATAAATGAGCTAGACTTCAGGGTGAGAGAGCGGATTTTAATGGAGTAACTTCTGCTCTGCTCCAGTTTAAGCCGGGTCAAATGACTGGAGTTTTGGGGGATTGTTCAAAGAATTAGAAGAGATGTGGGAAAGTAAGACTGAAACACTCTCTGGAGTCTGTATTTCAGCAATGAGGTGGAGGCCAACCCAAATATGGGAATTAGTAACCCTTCAAAGCCACCTCTCTTGAGCAGCTGCAGTAGGAACTGGCAGTGCAAACGCACAGATGAATTCTCTTCCAGCGTAGCTGAAATAAAATGTTTGTTACAGCTTTCTGTACGTATGCTCTCAGCAGGGATCGTTTCCCTTCCCTTTTAGGCAAACTCAACAGAGGAAGAACATTTAACAGCCTTGAACCGCCCAGCCTGGGTGACATATGTACGCACCACTGAGCTGTGCCTGGTTTGTCAGTGCTTAGACTCTTTCTGGAAGGTGGAATCATGGCTGGTTGCTAGCAGTCCACGTTGTTAGAGGCGCTAGAGCAAGATGAAGGCGAAGGTCTGAAATTGTAAGCAAACAGAGACGATCCATCATGCATTTTCACTGATGATAAAAAGCTAACAGTGGCAGTCTGCTTATCTAATAACTAGATTTATTGAAATAGCCTCTGCTCTCATTAAATAGCTTGTTTTTTATGTTTTCATTTTAGTTCGTCTTACTGAAGGTGTCTGGGCTTTTTTTCAAACCCACTATTACTGCCATGGCTAACTAGCTAATTTAGATAATTTCTTCTTTTAATGCTTAAAGGAAGCCTAGTCTGCAGGGCACTCTTCTCGCCTACATAGCAGGACTTCAGTGCAAAGCCAGCTCTTGTCATGAAATCTGAGCTTCCTGCAAAGTAAATTATAAAATCAATGTAATAATTATAAGTTGGTTCCTTCCATGACGATAGTGCTACTGGAAGTGTGGCTACACATTTCATTTAGCATAAGCCTAGTGCCATCAGCTATGCACAGGAAGGGTGGTAAGATCGATCATTTTTAATCACTGGAGAGAAATAAGCTGTGGATACAAAAATGTTGCTTGTGTGATGTGACAACCCTCTGCTGAAGGGACTGCTCCTTTCCTGGCTCAGCAAGGTACTGCATTTTGTGGTTTTGTTCCCAGGGGAACAAGCTGCTGCTTTCCTCCTTTTCTGAGAAACTTTGTCAGATGAGAAGTGGAATGTTAATCATTAAAAATGCGTGTTGCGGTAATGCCATTTGCTTAAAGATGTTCCTTGACCCATGGAGAATATTCACTGTTTGTTGGAGAAGAGATCAGCAGAGGAACTGGGAGAGCCTGATGGGTTTAAAAGACTACCTGGCAATAAACAAGATTCTCAAATGAATCTGAATGTGGTTCCCAAGGCTGGGCTTCTCTATTTATAGGCTGCCCTTTTTCATGGAGGACCTGAGATACTATCAAGACAATCAATTCCTCTTGGCGCTGGGTGTGGTGGCACTATGGAGGTATTAGCATGAGGAGAGGATTGTTTTAACAAAGGACACGGAGAAAAGTCCTTCCTCCTGCAGAATGTGTGTTGTGAAGTTTAACAGTCCCAGCGGCCTTCACTGAGTCCTTTTCCAAAGACATTTTAAGGAAGAACTGCAAGGAGCTCACCTGTCTGCTGCAGCTGGGGTTAACACTGAGTTGACCTGGCTGATCTTTTAACATGAGTTTTAGGTCTTGTGGGGTTTTCTTGTTTGGGCTTTAGCTGGTTTTGTTTTCAAGCCAGACACTTGTGCTGCAGAGCCATCCTTTCCTGCTGTTTTGAATGCTAGCAAGACCGAAACACTGCGCATAAAGCACACACACCATTACGATCCCCGACTTAGAGTATTTATAGGCCTCATTTCCATTTGTTGTGGTCTCATTAATGGAACAGCAATAATAAGTGGAAGTGTTAATGTGGGATCATTTTACCAACAGCCCAAAGTATTAGCGAACTTGATAAGGTGGTTGAAAAGAAAATAACTTCTTAGTAGTGTGATTGTTTTTAACCGCAGCCCCTGATGGTGTCCTTCCAAACATGTTTCATAGGGGCAGTTCAGAAATTACGAACATCGCTTCATGCAGACATTGTTTTCATTAGCTTCCTGGATGTCTTGTGTAAGAGGAGGGCCATCTGCATAAATTCCAGTGGGAGCAGCTGTTCTGGAAGTTGAAGCATGAGCAGATTTTGCTGTAGTCATGGCAGTAATGATAGTAATCCAGAAAAAGTAATGCCACCTTTTGTCTATGTGAGTTAATGACCTGCATTAGTGTGGTGTGAACAACTGGTTTGCTCTGTGGGCAGTTCACATCCTCCTGTGAAGCACTTCAGGTATGGTCTCATACAGGAGTTAATTCTCCAACCACCAATGGAATTGTACCCAAATGTCACAGATCTATGGAAGGACCTTCAGAAGTCCCTTGATAGCACCGTCTCTCACTTTAGTAGAGGGCTTTGCGTTTGTGCAACACAGTAGGATTTTCAGGCTTAGTCAGTCAGTATTTACGAAGACAGGGAGAGGAGGTACGCTGTGAAGCAATCTCCAGCTGCAAGTAACCAGTACCTGACATTGTCCAGGATCTGTCCTAATACTGTACCTTGTGCTGGGGTTAGTTATGAATGTAAGGACATTGGTATATGTATACTTAGAAGCTGAAAGTTAAAATTGAGAATTTATTAACAGTAAATTTGCATTCTAGCCCCTTGTATGGAGCGCCTGTCTGAGTCTTTCACTGCTTAGCACTAGAAAGTTTATTCCCAATGAGTTTTCATCTCTCTGAGCACAGGCAGTGGTGATGTTTTGGACTTTGGTGACCCACAAATATATTGAAATTTTGAAGTGGGTGGGCAACTTTTTGTCACCCTTTTTGCTTTCCTTTTATTAAAAAATAAGTTTTAAAGTACTAGAGTGGTAAAGAGTTGCATGTTTGAAAAGATTGTTTCACAGAATCACAGAACATTAGGGATTGGAAGGGACATGGAAAGATCATCTGGTCCAATCCACCTGCCACAGCAGGATTCTCTAGATCCAGTTGCACAGGAACATGGCCAGGCAGGTTTGAAAGATCTCCAGAGAAAGAGACCCCACAACCCCCCTGGGCAGCCCATTCCAGTGCTCTGTCACCCTGCAAAAGAACAGAGATTGACATTCAAATGAGCCTTTCCAGCTAATCATCGCATAATCACGAGCCTAGTGCCCTGAAAACTTAATGTAGTCGTGTGATTACCAGTATTCAGAATTTTCTGAGAAAATAGAAAAATTACTATTCTCAGGTGAGAGTTGTGATTGGCTTAGTTCCCTCTTCTTTTGTATATAGGATTAATTGGAAAACTACTTCTGTGCAGTGCCATTGTCTTCTGCACAGACAAACTGCAGGGGCATGAGCCACTGAACTAAGCACAGGATGAGCAGGTACATGTGGAAGTGGACAGATAAATGGCAGTGCAGGGGCATCTGAAACAGTCGAGAGAGATCTAGACCGTCTCACCTTATTGGCAAATGATCAGAAAAGTGACTGGAAGTATTATTAGATTGCGTTTTTTCCTTGCTTAGGACTTGATGCAAAATTTACCAATATGAATGAGAAACTCCCCAGGATGTACTTGTGCTGGGACACCTGATCCTCCCTCTTCCTCTGCCTTGCTGTTAAATCGTGAAGTCCCTCAGACAAATACCAATGTTTTCAACAGCCAGCACTACCACAACTACCTGTCACTGGCAAAGCAAACTTAATCTGCTCTAGTGCTCTTCAGCACGCAGAGGAAAACAGTTGCTTTGAATAATAGGGCATGGATATGACTAGGGGTATGAATAACCTAAGCACATGACATTGGGTTGTGTGTTCAAAGGAGGTGTCGTGTACGTGGACAAGTGGCCTCAAAATGCTTATAACAGTTGCAGAGCATCATCTTTGCGACTTGTTACTCTTTCGCTTTAGTTCAGTTGTATTTAATTTTCCTTCTGCTTTTTAACGTCTTACAAAGTTCAGTGTGTGCAGATTTGGTTTGGGGATGGAGGCGGAGTGAAGCTCAGCGTGGAGAAGCAGGGAGGGAGCAGACCTTTTCAAAGCTAAACTTGAAGCCCAAAAAGATACTGCGTTTATAATGTTCCCATTCTTCTCAATACTTAACAAGAAAAATGTGTGTGTGACGTGAATATTCAGCACAGAGCTTTGGTAGCTGACCCCTCTCTTTTCACAGCCATCCAACCGCACACACATTCCTAAGGGATTACCTCACTGCCAGTGCTCCTCAAAGTGTGGGATATGCTGAAGCTGACCAACTGCAAGGCTCTTTTCTGCTCACTGTGGTGCTGATTTTAGGCAATGACCTTTAAAACCACAAACCTAACCCTACTCTACCCCCTAAAAGATCTTTCCATCTGTTAGCTACATGGGAGAGACGTGATGAGTGGAAATAGGGCAGAGTCAATAGGTTATGTGTAGAAATTCCTCTTCAGGTTTTCCACTCCTCTTTGGCTCCAAACACTCAATAACTTTCCAGCCAGAGAATGTTTGTCCCTTCCCTCTCTCTTTCTTTATTGTGTTCTTCCCTTGTTTTGCATATTCTGACAACACTGTTTACTTCAGCCTGCAGCTCCCACTGCTTTGTGTGCTTTCTCTCCATCTCACAATTGCACAAATAAATCACTGAGGAAAATTTGCATTTGATGGGAATTTTTAAGTGATATTAAGCTCTATGAGCGGAACAGGACGTGTGCGAGTTGTTTTAATGAAACTGCATTTTCATTTGTGACATAGAGGTCTTTACCTGTACGAGGCTCTCTTTGTCCTTCATCCTTTTTACTATTAAACATGCCAGTAGATTTCAAAACTTGAGGATGATGTGTGTCAGAAAATATCACCTCTCTTGTACCAGAGTATCTGCTTGTGCCAAGCAGAGCCAACCAGCATCATCCCAGAGCTGAACAGTTAATTTATGCCAGGAATTTCTGAGCACCAGGTGGTCGGTGCAAGCCCATGTGTGCTGTAGCACCCTCTAGTCGCTCTGTCAGTGAAATCAAGTGAAAGTTAAATAAAGTTTGTCCAGGGTTTCTGTGTCATGATGTACTGCACTGGTTGAAATTGGCTTCTTTCCATCACCCAAATGTTGACGTGTGTGGCGGACAGATGTCTGTTGCATTTGCCTTTGGTGAGTGCAGGGTTTCTCTTGCCACTGCTTGTCCTGTTGCAACAGCAAAGCTTATGGATGGGGCACAGTTGGCCAATGAGACCACTGACAGCAAACATGCTGCCTGTTCAGCCACCTGAGTTTAAGGTTGTCATGCCTGCAGAGCCTTAGGAAGCATGGGGAAAATGAATATCTTCTTTGTTTCAGAGATTCCCGTTTGTACTCTGTTCTTAAATATCCAAACTGAGCTGAAGTGCCATTATAACCCAGGTGACACTGCTAACTATGGCAGGGTTAACATATACCACTGACCAGGAACTTGGTTAGAGTTATTTCTCCCTCCACAAGTATTGGGAAGGGCTCTGAGCCTCCCCAGGTCTGTCCGCCTGGAGCACAGGAACATGGGAGGCTCCATGCAAGCCTGTTTCTGTTTCTTTGTTTCTCTGGAACAAGACTGGCAAATTCTATCTTGAGATTGTCACCCCCATTTATAACAATAACATTGGGGTGCTGCTCTCCAGAGTCATGAGGCTCTGACAGAAGTTCCACACCCACATGGCCCCCTTCACTGCCGCTTTCCACACAGGGGACCTGTGTGCCCCTGAGACTGGTACTGCATCTGCTTCTCTGTGTTGTGATGTTCATGATGTCTTCATGATGTGTTGTTGTTTCACTTGCACTTCAGCATGAGAACAAGCAGTAAGAATGCATTTGAGATGTTAATGACATTCACGAAAGCCAGATCTCAGAAACAGCTGAGATTGTTGACTGTCTCAGGCAGCTTTTACCTGATTTTAATTACAATTGCTCCAGATTTTGGATCCACAAATCTCTCAGGTTTGTAGTTCCGACCAGTTTCCAGTTTTTAATTTTTTTCCTGTTTTATTTTCCCTTCTCATTTTGTTTCAGGCGTTTTATTGTTTTCATTCTGTCCCTGTGGAAGACAGGCCTTGATAACAGACTTGAGACCTGCTGCCACAAGTCCCACTGGGGCTGCAGAGGACTATTCTGGTAGCAGGATGTGCCGATACACGACAGGGAGCAGGTACTAGACTCTGGGTTGGTGAACGTTGCTGTGCCGGCTGTGCAGGCAGGTGGCTGCTCCTGGGAAGTCCTTCACCAGTTAAATGGCAAATGGCTGAAATGGCCACAGTCCTCCAGCCACGAATCTGGTTAATGGTTCATTACCGTGCCTATAACACCAGGAGACCCCATCAGTGCGGCATTCTCAGTTTGCATGGATATCGATTCCGTTGCAGAATTTACACTTTGATTAAAAGGAAAAGCTTCTTGGAGACTGCACATTAACATTGAACCAATTCCTTTTTATGTCTCCTGGATATAGGCAGAGCTTGAGGTTTTCTTGGGGAAAGGCAATGGTCTGAACAGCTGGTCAGAAACCTCAGAGGTGACAAGCACACGTTTGTTACCTTTGCTCTTGCGTCACTATACTCCAATCTCATCATCAGCGTATCTTTAGGTCACAGATACTGTGTTGTGCATTTTTAGGGTGGGCTGAGGAAAAAACCTGACCATAATGATGTTTAAAATCAGCAATAAAAGAAAGAGAGGAAAAATAATTTGCCTTAAATGCTAGAGTGCTTCATTGACACAACATCATATAAAGCCAATTCTGTGATTCAAGTAATGATTGCAGGTTATTAAATTCAGCTTTAAAGACATTGTAAATGAAAGGCTTTTAATAAGTGAAGTAAAGGATGGCGTGCTTGAAAACAGGGAGAATCTGTATTAAGCTTGACACAGTTGTTTTCATAGAGTCATCATGGCTGGAAAGGACCTCCAGGATCATCAAGTTCAGCCCTCATCCCAAAATCTCCCTAACTCCTAGACCATAGCCTCAAGTGCTCTAGCCACTCAGTTTTTAAACACCTCCAGGGACGGTGGCTCCACCATTTCCCTGGGCAGCAGCCTGTTCCAGTGCCCAACCACTCTCTCAGTAAAGGACTTCTTCCTAAGATCCAATCTAAACCTCCCTGATGCAACTTGAGGCCATTTTGTCTTGCCTATCATTAGTAATTTGAGAGAAGAGACCAACACCAGCCTTGGTACAACCTCCTCTTAGGTAGCTGTAGAGAGCAATAAGGTCTCCTCTCAGCCTCTTATTTTCTAGACTAAACAACCCCAGTTTCCTCAGCTGCTCTCCATAGGGCATATTTTCTAGACCTCTCACCAGCCTCATTGTCCTTGTCCTTCTCTGGACGTGTTCCAGCACCTCAATGTCCTTCCTATACTGTGGTATCCAAAACTGGACACAGTACTCAAGGTGCAGTCTCACAAGTGCAGAGTACAGGGGCACCATCACCTCCCTGCTCCTGCTGGTTATCCCATTCCTCATCCAGGCCAGGTTGCCTTTGGCCTTCTTGGCCACCTAGGCACCCTGTTGGCTGCTGCTCAGCTGGCTCTCACCCAACACCCCCAGATCCTCTCCAGCCACTGTTCACCAGCCTGTAGCTACTGGGGGTTGTTGTGGTAGAAGTTCAGGACCTGGCACTTGGCTCTGTTAAACCTCATCCCCTTGGCCTCAGCCCATCACTGCAGCATATCCACATACCCCTGCAGTGCCTCCTTACCCTCAAGCAGATCGACACTCCCGCTTAATTTCATGTCATCTGCAAATTGAGGGTGAAAACTCCCCATGTGTTCACAATCTAACCATTTCTCTGCTCCTTTGTTTGGCCACTGGATGACTATCACAAAAATGCACCAGTGAGACAAAGCTTTAACTGGGAAACTACATGGGAAAGCACTACCTTCTATAGCTGCCAGGGCCTGGAGAACACGTTTTGGAAACAGGTTGTAACACCATGGATTTCTGCCACTCAGAACTGGGGTCTTGGGGCATTTGAAGCACGTGGGACTCTGCCTTTGGAGCCAAATTCATTCCTGGATGGTTTCCATCCACGTGTGTAAGAGATCTACCCAGTGCTGATCATGGAAAGTTTAAGCGAAGAGACATGAAAGTTGCCTTCCCCAGACAGCCATTCAGTTACAAAACTGGCAGCTGGTCATGCTGGCAGGTCTTGGGACTGATGGGCAGAACTGAGGGGAGCTCTGTTAGGGCCCAATTCAGAACATTTAGACATCAGCAGGGGCCTTTAGATTTGGCCTGGGCATTGTGAAAGTGAGAAACTTCAACAATAATTTCACTGCTTCCTTATCTTTTTGAGAGTCAGTTTTGGTTGTCATTAGATGGGGAGGGCTAGTGGCAGAGGGAAAGATAGAATCATAGAATCATTAGGGATTGGAAGGGACTTCGAAAGATCATCTAGTCCAATCCCCCCGCCACAGCAGGGTCACCTAGACCAAGTTGCACAGGAACACGTTCACGTGGGTTTTAAACATCTCCAGAGAAGGAGACTCCACAGCTCCCCTGGGCAGCCTGTTCCAGTGCTCCATCACCCTCACTGGGAAGAAGTTCCTTCTCATATTTGTGTTTATTTCTTTTATATTTATGACCCAGCTTTGTGTCATCAGCAAACTTGCTGACAGTGCACCCTAATCCCTCATCCAAGTCATCAAGGAATGGACTGAACAGGACCAGTCCCTGGGTCACTCCACTAGACACAGGCCTCCAACCTGTATCTAGTCCTCTGTCCCACTGACCACTACACTCTGGCTTCTATTCTGCAGCCAGTTCACAGTCCACCTCACTACCTGATCATCTAGGCCACACTGCCTCAGTTTGGCTGCAAGGATGCTGTGTGAGACTGTGTCAAATCCCTTACTGAAGTCAAAATAGACCACATCCACCACTTTGCCATCATCTATCCACCTGGTTAAGCCCTCATAAAGTGCTATCAGGTTGGTCAGGAATGACTTTCCCTTTGTAAAGCCATGCTGACTGTCCCTAATGTCCCCCCTGTCCTTGCTGTGCCTGGAGACAGAGTCAAGCATAAATTGTTCCATCACCTTTCCTGGGATGGAGTTGAGGCTGACTGGTCTATAGTTACCTGGGTCCTACTTCTGACTAGAAGAGAGTTGTGCAGCTGAGCCATGCGGCAGACGGTAGGACCTTACTTCTTTTCTCCTGTAATAAAATGATGCTGGTGTAAGGGGAACTGTTCCAGCAGGTAATGTATTTTGATTAGATATCTGAGAGTAGAAAAAAACCTTCCTGTAGTGAAGGTGAACATACCAGACAGCCCTGCCCAACTGCAGTTTTGGATAACTTAATTTTACCTGCTCAACTTGCCTTCTCGTTTCAGTAGAATATTCTGCTCTATTTTGCCTAAATTATTAAAGACTGGTGAGGTTTCCAACCTAGAGGTGGCTGCGTTTCAGTGATAGATGAGTTGATTCTTGCATGGATATAGTAATCATGGCATTTTTAAGCATCTTTGGCAGGAAAGGTGCAATATAAATGTGAAATATTATTTTATACTGTGTGGCTGCTTCAAATCTGAAATGCACATTATGTCTCAGTAATGTAGACAGTGCTTAAGACTGTTAAATTAAGCTATTAAAGCCTATAGAAAAAACAGAGATGACAGAGTGCAAATTAAATCTGAATTATCGTTAAATTGCTGTGCCAGTAGTTTTCAAACACATTCATAGTGACCTGGAAGAGAGCTGTGGGAGTGGAATGACATTTGCACCTCCTAATTAGAGTCATTATCTATGCTGCATTATCATGCTGCCCACAACAAGGGCATTGCTCGGGACAGCAGTGACTCAGGTAGGGCAGAAGGATGCCTGTGGACCACAAGGGATACACAGGGATGTAGGGCATGTCCTGCCATCTTTCTGATTTAAAGCCGGGACGTGGCCAGGCAGTCACTTTGTCAGACACAGAGTTTTTAAAGGCCATAAATGACTGCAGGCTCTTTTCTGCGCAACACGACTGAGGCGGGGAAGGAGGGGCATGGTGTGTGCTTGAGAGAAATGTCAATGTCCTAGGAAAATGCCGTTACTCCCACCCCTCGTTTTTCCCCTACCAGCAGCCTAGGCTCAGTGTGGGGGTCTCTCTGGACAGGGGCTCATAATAATTTCAGCTATGGGAGTACATGAAGAGTCTGGTGGAAAAGGAGCTTTTTAGGTCATCTCAGTGATCTGCCTGACAAAATCTGAGCACATCTGACAGGATGTTCTCAGGTGCTTTGTCTAGTTATTTATATCCAAGTGATGAAGTGTTCAGGGTTTCCTTTGGAAGTTTATCCCTGCCCTATTCTACAATAAACACTCCACAGTGCATTTTAAAACAAGATTTCACCTTTGTTTTCCCCATTCCATCACTCATGATGTACTCTGTGTATCTCTAGAAAAATCCCTTTCCATCCTTAATCTTTACAAGCGCTTGCAGGCATGTGGGTATCTGTTTGTTGTGAGTCAGCTCCATGCCAATCCATCAGTTTGCCTCTTGGAGCACTTTATGACAGCAGAAAGTGATTAATTTTCAAAGCAGACACAACCTTTAATCCGCAGAAAAGGAAACAGACTTTCCTCCACTCCTTTGCTGATTGAATCTGGAAATGAGCGAACGATACCCAACTCCAATGAGTTTCTAAAATAGTTTTCATTAGCTATAAACGGTCAGTGCTGATCATCAAAAGTGTCTTGCAGATTGGCCTATGTACATGGTACTGAAGTCAGAGTGAGCTCAGTGATGGAGATTCATCCAACATCTTAATCTGCTCAACAGTATTAGATTTTCTCAACGTTCCTGCAAAGCGAGGAAATAAAGTAGCTCTTGAGAAGGAACGTTGAAGCGGAGGGGGTAAACATGATGTCAAAGTCAACGTCGAGCAGCTCCTGACTTGCATTTTTGTACTTATCATCCTGCTCTTTGTCGTCATCAACAGATGCAGTTGCAGTTGGGGAAAACTGCCAAAGATGGCCAAGAAAAGCCAGGGTTTGTCAAAACTGGAGGAAATACCTCAGTGTGGCTTTTTCTTCCCTCTGTGTGCTTTTGTAGTCCCCGATCTGTCAACTGCTCACTGACAGTGGCTGTCCAAACCCAAGCACATATGCTGTCCTGCTTCTGAAAGGGGGCTTACAAGAAAGTTGGAGGCAATCTCTTCAGTAAGGCCTTAGTGACATGACAAGGGGTGATGGTTTTAAACTAAAAGAGGGGAGGTTTAGACTAGATGTAATGAAGAATTTTTTACAGTGAGGGTGGTGAAACACTGCATAGGTTGCCCAGAGAAGTGGTAGGTGCCTCATCCCTGGAGACATTCAGGGTCAGGTTGGATGGAGCTCTAGGCAACCTGATCTAGTTGAAGCGCTCACTGCAGGGGGCACTTAGACTAGATGACCTTTGAAGGCCCCTTCCTACACAAAGCATTCTATTACCCTATGATGAGTATAATCTGTTTTTTTCTGCATGGTTTATTGATTGCTGAGCTCCAGTATGGAGGATGGGAGCACAGATCTAGTCCCTTGCTAGACTTGCTGAATCAATAGGCTGAGGCCAACAGCACGAGTTTCAACAAATCCAAGTGCTGGGTCCTGTACTTGAGCAACAACAACCTGATGCGATGCTATAGGCTTGGGGAAGAATGGCTGGAAAACTGCAGGTCAAAAAACGGACCTGGTGGCCTTGGTCTATAGCTCTCTGAACATGAACCAATAGTGTTCTCAGGTGGCCAAGAGGGCCCATGGCATCCTAGCTTGTATCAGAAATAGTGTAGCCAGGAAAAGTAAGGAATTGTCCCCTTGTACTGTTCAGGTGAGGCCACATCTTGATTCCTGTGTTCAGTTTTGGGCCTCTCAATACAGGAAGAACATTGAGGTACTGTAATGAGTCCAAAGAAGGGCAGTGAAGTTGGTGAAAGGTCTCTAGAGCAAGTCCTGTGAGGAGTGACTGAGGGAACTGGGGTTGTTTAGCTTTGAGAAAAAGAGGCCGAGGGAAAACCTTATCACTCTCTACAGCTACCTGAAGGGAAAGAGTTGGTCTGTTGTCCCCAGTAGCAAGCAATAGTCAAGAGGAAATGGCCTTAAGTTGCACCAGAGGAGGTTTAGATTGAACATCATGGAAAATGTCTTCACTGCAAGGGTTATCAAGCATTGGAATAGGCCGTCCAGGGCACTGGTGGAGCCGTCATCCCTGGAGAGGACGCATTTAGATGTGATACCTAGGCACATGGTTTAGTGGTGTCCTGGGAGTGCTGGTTTTGATGGTTGGACTCGGTGATCTCTAAGTCATTTTCCAGCCAAACAGTTTCTGTCAGACTCTGTGATCCTGTGCTAGAGTCCATTTCCCATTTCCAAGGGGAAATGTGAACCTTGGTCCATGAGAAGCTAAACTCAAATATCCAAGTCCTTTTACACACTGCTGCACTGTGAAAACCAGACTCATTTCGTCCACATATACAGTTATCTCAATGATGGCCAGTGTGTTCCTCCCTGGATTTACTGTGGGAAAACTTTTCCATTTCCATGCTGCAAAAGGAGAGGGTAACTAACAGTGGATATAATTGAGTTACTGAAGGCCAGACCTGCTACGGGACATTTATCTGTAGCTATGACTTTTGGGGAGATTTGAATGAATGACCAAGAAGAATCTGAATCATCCATTCATGCAAATTAAACTCTTTCAGCAAAATGAAGGCTACTTTTCCTGATCCATAGTAATTGATGAGGCTCATTATGTGTTAATATCACTCCTTTTTTTTAATCTTACATGTAATTCAGTGCGGTGTTTCAATGTGTAGGTGTAATTAAGTTTCAGATGGCAATTTCATTCTAGACTGCTCTTTACCGTTGCTTAAATAAAAATTAGCACTTGGGATGCTATTTTCTCTAAAGGCAGAAAAAAGGTCTCTTTGATACTTCAGATATGAACCCATTCAGCCATTGCTGAGTTTGCTAATTGTGAAAAAATGCAAATTACTACCTCTTCCAGGCAAGCACTGCTGCTCTCCCTTCCTGGTTCCACGCTCCTGCTGAAGGTCTTGTGCTTAGTGCCATGGTGGGGACACCACTCTTAAGTGCACAAAACCCCTGTGACTTTCATGTCAGCGGTGACCAGTCTCTGCACTTAATGTTGATATCAAATCTGGTGGGTACACTGGTGGGTACAGCATCCAGCCACACCAGAGTTACAGACTGAGATGCTGGTGCACACGTCCAGATGTGAACCCTCATGAAACATCACTGAAATTTTATTGTGTTCAAGAAGGCTTGATGTGGGGTTCAGAGTGGTCAGAAAGCCTTGTCAGGGAGGGCAGGAAAGGGATGTGCGTGTGTGCGTTTGTGTGTGTCATTGCTTCGTGCTGATCCACTCCTTTATGACCAGGCTTTGGCTGTTTGTGGAATTTGATGGCTGCCTACCAGTTGACTACACATATGAGCTTGTGCTGGGGCTGCAGCTTGCTGCTGACAAAAATTCCTTGGAACGTAGCACATGAAAAGAGCAAAACAAAATGTTTCTGTAATCTGATGCGGGGAAAAACAAATGTGGGTGTAGATGCAAACATCCAGACGAGCCTGCTCACATGGGCAAGGAGGGCAGGAGACAGGAGTTTCTGTGCTTCTTTGAGGTGAGTAAAGTAGTCACCACCTGGTAGTGGAAATCTGTGAAGTGGATGGCAAAATCTCTGAGCTTTTTTCCCAGCACCCATTTATTGGAAATGATAATTTCATCACTATTTCATTTAAGCTGACGTCAGGTGCCTAATGAACTCAGAGGTTTTCTTTGCTGTCTGCTTGAAGAACCTTGTACTAGTGTGAACACCTGGCAGGTCTCTGGTTGTTTCTCTGCCCAAAGAGAGATGTGCATTTTACAGTCTCTCAGCGTGAGGTGCCATGGGGGCCACATACAGAAATTGTCCCACCAAAGCAGTGCAGCCACTCTGGGTTAGAAGAGTGGAAGCGGGGCGGCTGTTTGTGGCAGTGTCAGGAGCCACCGTCATCGAATCATGGAACCGTTAAGGTTGAAAAAGATCATGCCCAACCATCAACCCAAACCCACCATGCCCACTAAACCATATCCTGAATTGCCACCTGTGCACATCTTTTGAAAATCTCCAGGGATGGTGACTCCACCACTTCCCTGTGCAGCCTGTTCCAGTGCTTGGCCACTCTTTCAATTAAGATTTTTTTCTAATATCCAAACAAAACTTTTCCTAGTGCAACTTGAGGCCATTTCCTCTCATCCTACTTGGCAGACAATACCAGCCCCCACCTTACTACACCTCCTTTCAGGTAGTTCTTGAGCAGCATAAAGTCTCCTCTGAGCCTTCTCTTCTCCAGACTAAACAATCTCGGGGGATGGGCAGAGGCACAAAATCCGCCAGGTACCAGTATAGGCTGGGGACTGACCTGTTGGAGAGCAGTGTAGGAGAGAGGGATCTGGGGTCCTGGTGGACAGCAGGATGACTATGAGCCAGCAATGTGCTCTTGTGGCCAAGAAGGCCAACAGCATCCTGGGGTGGATCAGAAGGGGGGTGGTTAGCAGATCAAGAGAGGTTCTTCTCCCCCTCTGCCCTGGTGAGACCACANAAGACCTGCCTGGATGAGTTCCTGTGTGACTGGGTTTAGGTGATCCTGCTGTGTCAGGGGGATTGGACTAGATGATCTTTCGAGGTCCCTTCCAGTCCGTAATGATTCTATGATTCTATGACATGATGTGCTAACACCTCTTTCAATGAGAGAAGTGCTGCTGTAAAACTGACTGTGTTACAGCAATCATAGAATCATAGAATCATTAGGGATTGGAAGGGACCTCAAAAGATCATCTAGTCCAATCCCCCTGCCACAGCAGGATCACCTAGGCGGGTCTTAAACATCTCCAGCGAAGGAGATTCCACAACCTCCCTGGGCAGCCTGTTCCAGTGCTCCATCACCCTCACTGGGGAGAAGTTCCTTCTCATATTTATGTGGTGTGAGTCCTTGTACAGGCAGCTTTGTGACTGACAGCTGCTTTAAAGATGTGGAAGGATGTACAAAGATTTGGCTTCACTTGGCACCATGTGGAAAGCAGGAACTGATTACAGCATTGTGGTTTTGAAGGACTGCGAGCGTGTGGGTCCCTCTCTCCCTTGGTGTGAGTGCAGCTCCTGTGCCTGGCTCACACAGCAGTGGGGATTTGGGGTTGCCTGTCCATGCAGGTTGCTGTGGTGGCAGTGTGCCATCTCTGTGCCATGTGTTGTATGTGAGTTTTGTGTAATGTGAGTTTTGGAACCCAGCCTGTTTTTAAGAAATCGTACCTTTTCCTCGACTGCTTCCTGTGTAAATACTGTGCGCTAACCCAAACATGAGCACCCGTCACAGCAGCTGTCAGCGGATCTTTGTATGTTCTCGGCAAAGACCCTCTGAGGGATTTCCTTATTGAACAGCCGAGCTATCAAAAGCGCCTTCTCCTGCCAAAGAGGGCAAAAAGCACAGAGAACTGAATGAATGTTCAGTGAAATTCTGTTGCATTTTAACAAGACTGGGCTTTGGAAGGAGATCTCTCCTGGCTGGTGCCTGCTGCAAAGAGTCAAAGTAATACACTAGAGTCCTGAGCAGGAAACCTCGATCAGCTCTGCTTTGACCTTCAGAGCATGGCAGTACTTGTGACATATTGGTGATGGGTACTGTCAGCCCTGCAGCTGATCTGGGCTGAGGGGTGTTTGTAAGGTATCACAGGCAGTGAAGTCTTGGTTACCTGTGGACAAACTCTAATCTGGAAGCCTGGGGTTGTGTTGTGGGGAGGGCTGTTTCAGCCTTCTATGTGTTTCAGACTTTATTTTGGGGAGAGAAAAGTGCTGACCTCAGTTGTAAGAAAACAAGTGACGTTTGTCATCACGGGTGTCTGTAACTTCTGGTGATTGAGTAGAACAGACCAGAACTATCCAGTCCAGAAAAGCGGTGGACCAAGTGATACATGGTAGAGATCCAGCAGACAGGGGCTTCCATGTGAAGCAGATAAGGAAGGGAGGAAAGAGGAAGGACATGGCATTGAATGTCCGAAAGTTGCTGGTTTGCTTGCTGTGATGTTTTAAGGTAAATTCTAAAGGAGCATGGGTTAGATGAGTGCTGTTGAAGGGAAACCTGCAAGAAGGTCAGGGCCAGGTACAACAGTTGAGAAACTGGCCTAGAAGAGCATCAGGACAAGGCTAGATAGAAGCAGTACAAAGGCAAACCCCACATTTTTGCAAAGAAGGACGCAAATTTGTCTGATTTGATAATTTGATGTTAGAGATTAGAGAGAAATGCTGTGTCTGAGAGGCAGAGGGACTGATCATACGAGTTAAGACTACTAATTCCAGTGGTAGCACAGAAGTGTGCTGTCTGTTTTTATTCCATCTCAAGCTGATTCTGGCCATTTTCATTCTGAGTCACTGCTGAAGGATGTCCTTTAATGCTGCCCTCCCAACAGAATTCAGGAGCAGGGCTCTTTTCCAGATCTGAGTCTTCCCATTACCCTTCTTCTTTCCTAAGGGAGCAAAATTGATTCCCAGTGAAGTAGCTGGTTCATTTTGAAGATTGTCACACTTACCTATTTGTTTGATCTCTTGGTTTTCCATTTAACGGCTTGCTCGCTCTGTCCTGCCTCTGAGTGACTTTCACCCAGTCTGTGGGCATGGGCTGCAGCTCTGGGTCTGGGCTACTGCACATACACCCCTTCTCCAGGGATTCCCACCACGTTGTCAGATATGAAAATGCATGGAAAATGTTGTTTCTCCTTTTCCTTCAGTAGGTCTGATTTTTATTGATTTTGTCCCTGTCTGTCAGAACTGGATGAGTGGAAGGAAGTTCCTGAAGCTCTTTCATCACAGACCCGAGTGTGCTCTGCATTGCTCTTCCTTTATTCTCCAGAGTAAATTACCACTTCTTTTTCATACCCTTGCATTTTCTTTATGGTTTTTTCCCCCTCCTTGCTGCCCTCATCATAGCCTTTTATCCTTGTTGCCTTCACTCCTTTTGGCACTGTTTGCTCCACAGCTTTGAGGCATTTCCTGTTTGAATAAATATGTTTGGCAGTGATAAACAGCAGAGTCAGGCCAACAGGGCAATGATACCTGGATATTTCTTACTTAGTTCTGATGAATGTTCACACTCTCAAGCCATCCAGATTCCAAGTTAGAACAGGTTTTTCTTTGTCTGACCACTGCAAACTCTTCCTTTTATGTAGAGGAGAAAACCTATTGTCTTTCTGCTCTTTGAAGAGATGTGGTAGCACCGAGGAGGCTGAGTTAGGAAGCTCTGTGGTAACAGGGCTGAACAGGACAGTCTGTTTTCCCAGAGTAGCTTTGGTTCCCAGAGTAACTTTGTGGTTGGACATTTTCTTGTGCGGTGAGTAGAGATGTGTCTGGTATCCAGCATGGTTTTCTTAATACTTTCCTGAGGATAACTTGTATTCAGCAGGAAGCCAGTTATTCCACACATGGTATCCATAGTACATCCCTACAAGATTCCAGAGGGCTACTGGCAGGACAATTAAGAATCCGTGCTTTAAGCAGAGCTTTTGAGAGGTGCTTACAACACTCATTACATGTTAGAAGGATAGGAATTGCTATGCCAGATAAAAATGGCAATCATACTTCTCCAGTGTGCTGCCAGTGATAGTATCCGATGTCAGAGGCTTTAGGAAAGATGCAAGAACCTACAATGTGCCACAAAGGAGCTTCCTCTGATTCACACCCATCAGAGCTGGCTGGTGCCCTGAAGTGTGTTGATGGAGCACAGAGACAATAATTTTTAGTGAGTGACTGATGTTAGGAGTGTGCTGTCAATTTTACAGAGCAGAGCAGGGTTGACAGCAAAAATAGTTGGAGCAGGATGGCTTGGCCGAGTGTGGAATCAGGGAAGGTCAGTGTAAATTGAAATAATGCAGTGGAAATTCTCAATTTTCATTACATTCATCGCTTATAATCCATACAATTCAGTCCTTTCCTTTAATTGGATAAATCGAGGGGATAATTTATGCAAATCCATAGGCAAGCATTAAAAAAATGGGCGTCTTAATTTGCTCAGATCTAGAATAATCTTTGCTGATGAGTTCTTCTGGCCTATCATGAAACAGCCTTGTGAGCCTATGAATTACCATAGAACTTGAACGGAAAATAAATGCGCTTTTTTCCTCGTTACATACCCAATTCTGCTTTCACTCTTAACTACTGTTATGTATTTGAGTGTCTGAGATTTTACTCTCTTTCCTCATGTATTTGAGCCAGCAGAGCGATCATTCAGCTTTCATCTAATAACCATGAAGGTGATGGGGGCCATTTGACTTCCTGTAATTTCTTGGCCCACCACCTATTGAACAGAGAACTAACACAGGATTGATACAGATGCCTTGGTTAGAAGATCTCTATATATTGGATGTCAGAAGATCTCTATATATTGGATGTCAGCATTAGTCTGAAATATCTTGCCTGGAGAGTCAAACTGAGCACTGCCAACCCTGACATCACCTGCCGAGGGAGGCTGAGCCCTATCAGTTATTCTGTCAGGTAGTCCCCTGGGGCAAAGAGAGACTAAATACCCTGAAGAATTTTACTCACTTGTGTAAAACATTGTTAAAAAACCTTTCAAATAAAGTGTTTCTTGCTCTCAGGCTGTATATTTGCAGGACAGCAGGCATTGCGGGCTGGGTTCACCGGTGTGGGAGGCACAGATGCTGATGAGGTGGTGAGGCTCTGTGTTTTTAAGACGTGTTCTGGCGAAAGTCCTGTGCAAGCTGTGGATTGCAGCAGCTTTAGACATGGATGCATAGACAAATCCATTTTCATCCAGCACCACCTGCAGAGTGAAACCAGGTTGGACTGCAGGTTGCTGAAACTGGCCCATGCTCTCGTGGCCAATTTCACACTGCTGCCCTTGGGGACACGGCACACATCGCTGCCCAGGCAGACTCGCGGGCACCACAATTCCACCTCTTACTCTCCTCAGAAAGTAATCACCCTGACATGGTAAGTTTAGTGTTTTTCTCTTGTGTTTCAAAGCTTCAGCACATCTCCTGGTTATGGATACTGTAGAAAGGTGTTAACCCAGGAGCAAAATGTTTGCCCTCCACACTAGACTCGTATATTCTGGTTTTTCAGGGACTTTGCTCTTTGGAGGATCCACATCCGTGAAGTCAGAAGTCAGCTTGTGCTGAAATGCCCAAATTAGGTGGCTAATGTGTGCTGATGTGTCCGTGCTGTCCTAGCGTGGCTCTTCTCCATTCCAGATGCAGCTAGATGCAGCTCACTTTTGGCTACACTGTGCTGAAAACACTCTTGCAGTTGCATTAGGGTCTGTGATGAAGACTGCAGCTATTTAGGGTGAGTAAATTATGCTTAAAAAAAAAAGAATAAACTTTTAAGAAAGGAGAGGAAAAAAAAAGAACTCAAATCAGAGAACAAAGAGAAAGAACATACCTAGGTCAGCTGTGTACAGAACTTTTCACCATTCTTGGAACAGAATGACAAATCCCTCTTTCCTTTGCAATTCCAAGCTGCTAAATTGCTTTGGGATCTCTGATTTACCCAAATATGCTCTCTTACACCAAAATTAGACTTAATGTTTCTTATACACTCTCCTTACCGTTGCGAATCCTAAGTAATTTTAACATTTCATCTATTGTCTTTACTCCATTGAACAGCAATAATGGAAAGAAGATAGAGTGATAAAGAAAAACTCCAATGGGAAGTAGAATGAAAATTGATTGATGAGACATAATGTAGTTAAGCAACAGATGTTAAGCGCCTCTAACTGATTTTCTTATTACATTCTTCCCAAGCTCATCTTCTCCGACCCTCACAGGCCAAGTGATCGGGATGTGTGCATACAGCAAGCCAATGCAAATCAGAAGCAAAATATTTGCCTGCAGACTTATAAAGAGCTTTTGAGTTAGGCAGTGGTGGTATAAATGTCAGCCTGATCTGATCTATGAGTACCGTTGAGTTGAACCTCTCCAGCCTTTTAAAATACAGAAGACGAGCAGCTCTAAGTGCCTGTGAGGTTTCAATTACATTTGCACCCCAGAGGGACATAGTGGTGACCTGGTGCTGATGGATTTATGAATATGTTCTCTGACAGGAAGGTGCGTTTCAAAACAGTTGCTGCAGCATGTGCTTAGTTCTTACACCAAACGGCTTTCCTTGGCTTGGACAACCCCAGGTACCAGTATAGACTGGGGACTGACCTGTTGGAGAGCAGTGTAGGAGAAAGGAACCTGGGGTCCTGGTGGACAGCAGGATGACCATGAGCCAGCAGTGTGCTCTTGTGCCCAAGAGGGCCAACAGCATCCTGGGGTGGATCAGAAGGCGGGTGGTTAGCAGGTCGAGAGAAGTTCTTCTCCCTGTCTACTCTGCACTAATGAGACCATATCTGGAGTATTTGTCCAGTTCTGGGCCTCTGAGATCAAGAGGGATGTGGAGCTGCTGGAGAGTGTCCAGCATAGAGCAATGAGGATGATGAAGGAAATGGAGCACCTCCCTTATGAGGAGAGGCTGAGGGAGCTGGGTCTCTTTAGCTTGGAGAAGAAGAGACTGAGGGGTGACCTCATTAACGTCTATAAATATTTGAGGGGTGGGTGTCAGGAAGATGGAGCCACGCTCTTCTCAATGTCATGTAGCGATAGGATGAGGGGCAATGGTTGTAAGCTGGAACATAGGAGGTTCCACTTAAATATCAGAAGTAACTTCTTCCTGGTAAGAGTGACAGAGCCCTGGAACAGGCTGCCCAGGGAGATTCTGGAGTCTCCTTCACTGGAGACATTTTAAACCCACCTGCATGTGTTCCTGTGTGACTTGGTGTAGGTGATCCTGGTGTGGCAGGCGGATTGGACTAGATGATCTTTCGAGGTCCCTTCCAATCCCTAATGATTCTATGATTCTCTATTTTTGCCTCTCTGCAGACTTAAGTAGCTCTGAGGATTTCTACCACTGATATGAAAAATTATTAGTTCCAGAAATGAGAATGAAGATAAAACATAAGTCATTCCAGGCATTAAAAACCCCACACCAACATTCAAATCACTACTCTTTTACTTTAGAAGTATTTTTTTGGAGACTGAGAAGATTATTTTTTCTGAGTAGTCTGAGCAGGAGTGACTTCAGGTGTAACAGGATGAGTTAGATTTTTGTGAATAGTTTTACATTTCAATCCTTGAACAAGCATCGCTGCATTGCCTTGCCCACATTGCATAAAAGTTTGGATTACTTAACTGGAAGCCATAGAAGATTATTCATGACAGTTATTAATTACTTTCCTTATTCCTGTGGAGCCTTTTTTCCTCTTTTGGGGTTAATAATTATCAAGCAAAGAATTAAATATTGATGTGAAATAATGAAAATTTTTTAAGTGGACTGAAAATACATGATTGTCATGACCACAAAGTGCTCAAATTAGAGAGTAATAATTCAGCATCCTCTAGCGTGTCGCAAACCTACATGTGTACATCCCAGCTCAAAACAACTGTCTTGTGTAGGGGCTTCAGCTGTACAGATGTATTCGCTGTTAGCCTGTGTGTGAAGACTACGAAGCAGTTTTTAATTAACTTCTGTCAGGTGTTGTGTAGCGGCACATCAACAAGAACTTAGAAGATGAACAAATCTTCATTCAGCTCAGATCAATACACGTGCATAATTCATTACACCTCTACAGAAATATCCTGTGAAGACACGTTGAGTCTGACCCTTGAGGTTCTGCAGACAGAGATGTCTATTTTAATAATTATTGCAATTAACAAGGATGAATAGGAATACATCCTCAGATGCTTTTGCACGTAGCAGCATTTAATGGTGCCTATATGTCATCTATCTGCTTGCATTAAATGGTTTAAGTTATCTCTTGTAGAGCTGGGAGAGGAATCGGGTGTTACAGCCATATTAACACCAATTAACTTCCTCTTTGATCTTGTAATGGTTTGATGGAAGTAAATGCAATG
The DNA here is from genome assembly GCA_013400115.1 of Rhinopomastus cyanomelas. Taxonomy (NCBI): domain Eukaryota; kingdom Metazoa; phylum Chordata; class Aves; order Bucerotiformes; family Rhinopomastidae; genus Rhinopomastus; species Rhinopomastus cyanomelas. The sequence continues at coordinate 977,031 of VXBP01007533.1, forward strand.
GACCTGAGCTTTGGATTAATCGGAAAGGGTCTCTTTCCTCAGCAGACTCTAATTTTGCCTGTTCCACTCCTCAGAGACTGTGGAGTGTCAAGGCACAGCTCATGTTTTGTTTTGTTCTTGGCTGTTCACTTTTTCCTCTAGTGGAGGACAAGTGGTCGAATCTCTGACAGTCTCAACTTGTTCACATGTCCTTGAGTAGCAGCACCAAAGGTCTTGCAGTAGCCTGTGGCCAAGTGAAGGTCTATGCATGGAGTTAAGGGTCTAAAGCAAGTGACTAAAGAGGTCCATGGAAGGGTTTTTTCTGGATGAGACCTTACCTGCAGTGCTGCAGCAGGAGAAGGGAGTGCCATCAGAAGAAAACAGAGTGCCATGACAGACAATTATGTGGACATTGAGCTGTGCAGTTTGACAGAGCTGACCACTTTCCTGCATAGCAAAACTTTCCTCTTAGCAGTCTGTGCAGGGATCAGCCAGGAACATGATGTTTGCTTTAATAATGTTTCCCCATTTCTGTTGCCGTTAAAGTGGTCACTGAGGTACAACGACAATAAATTTACATGTGCAAGTGGCCATTAACAAGCAGCTTTTGCAGTCCTCACTGCCTTTATAGACTTGTGCAGTAGCAGCATTTCCAGTCCGTTTTCTCTAGCTGATTCCCGCTGCCAGCTCTACCGTATGAACCAAACCATCTTGGGACAAACAGGAGTGTGCACCTTATCCATCCCTGCGCGTCTCCAGCAATAGCCTTGTGGTGCATAAATCAATGGACTGTTTATCTGGTGGGGTGGTGAGTATGAAGTCAGGAATTTTCACTTCACAGCGTGATTCCTATTTGAAAACTTGTGTGACCTCCCTGTGACTGCCAGGTTAGTGGCAATAATGTTTTACTGAGAGTTTTTGGCAAGGAGGGGTATTATTTTGTGTTTTTCCTGTCTGACAGATGGTTTTTCGTTGAAGCAGGGGTAGAAATTCCCTACAGTAGTTGCAGGGAGACTTGGCCACATCCACTGGCATTAATTATAATAATTGTCTTTCATAATTAGCCACACGCCAGAGCTGGAGGCACAACATCATGTCTCTGCTGACTCCAACTGATTGTCATGTCCTTTTGTGGCTTGCGTTCCCACAACTGGGAAACAGATTGCTTGGGCTGGAATTAGAGAGTTGTAGGTAGGCAGCAGCTGCTCTGGAGGGGTTTTTTATGCACTTGTTGGATGTGTGAGATCAAACCGGTCTTGTTCATTTCACAGCCTGTTCAATGGGGGAGGAAGAACAACATGAGCCCTGTGACTGGATATGCTCTGTTTTGGTAGAGGCTCTGCCTTGGGTGACTCTTAGATGTATTGATGACTTTGTAAGTGATTGATTCGTGTTCCCCTGAAAATGTATGTTCCCCTGCATGTAAATGTTCCCCCTGAAAATGTTCTATGTGTAACAACTTCTGTTGGAGAAATCCTTCCTCATTGCGTGTCATAGCAGCCTGTGCTATGGTTTCACCTGAACTTGGTGTAAGCAGTTATTCGGTGAAAACAGCACTACTGAAATTACCCTGGGGTTTTCTGCCTTGAAATCGAGCCAACTTCACTGTCAAGATGCTCATGTTTTAACACGTAAGCCTGTATAAAAAAAGGAAAGCATTCCTTTGAGCCCTGAGCCTCACTCACAGTGAAGAACCCAGGCTTATGTACTTATCTAGCAAGGTCCCTCTGCTTTCTGGATTAGCGTGCAGCCAGTCTAAAGCTTACCAACTTTTCCTAAAAAGATTGTTTTCCCACATCAGTGGGAACAAGGGACTTTTTTGGTGCCTCTTGTGCAGGAGTGATAATTGAGAGAGAGCTTCTCCTCCGCCCCTACTCTGCCCCAGTGAGACCATGTCTGGAATATTGTGTCCAGTTCTGGACCCTTCAGTTCAAGAAGGACATGGAATGGCTGGAGAGACTCCAGTGCAAAGCCACAAAGATGATGAAGGGAGTGGAACATCTCCCTGGTGAGGAAGTGCTGAGGGAGCTGGGTCTCTTTAGCCTGGACAAAAGCAGACTGAGGGGTGACCCCTCATTAATGTTTATCAATATGGTAAAGGTAGGTATCAGGAAGATGGAGTAAGGCTCTGCTCAGTGTCATCTAATGATAGGACAAGGGGCAGTGGGTGTGAGCTGGAAGAGAGAAAGTTCCACATTAAATATGAGAAGGAACTTCTTCACACTGAGGGTGACAGAGCTGCACAGGGGGGTTGTGGAATCTTCTCCTCTGGAGATGTTTCAAACCTGCCTGGACATGTTCCTGTGTGACTTGATCTAGGTGGTCCTGCTGTGGTGGGAGGATTGGACTGGATGATCTTTCTAGGTCCCTTCCAGTCCCTAATGCTCTGTGATTCTGTGGTAATCTTCACTGGAAAAGTGAATATTGTGGGTCGGTTACTGCAATAACTCACAAAAGCTAACAGCAGTCACGTGAGGAGCAAGGCTGAGATGAAGGGGCTTGAGCTAAAAAAATGTTCTCCTGAACCTCAGCCCTTTGTATCAAGTGTAGCCAGTCATATCCAGCTACAAAGAGTAGAGCTTTGCTGTCACTCTCACATCAAGCAGAACTCTAACACCCTCCACAGTGTAAAGTGCTTGTGATCACATCAGCAGCAATGTTCTGAATCCCAGCAGAACCACCTTGAACTCTCAAAGCATTTCACAGACCTAAGTAACAGATATTGTAATGAAGTGGACAGGCAACCTAAACATCTCCAAAAAGCAAGTTAGTGTTTAGAGGGGCTAAAGGAACTGCTCAGACTGTGCTGAGATTCAAATCCAGAGTTCTTGCTGACAGACCTGCACCAGGTGATCTGCTGATGTGAAGGACCCTCTTCTGCTCCTGTCAGAGAGCTCAGGCCGAGTTACTAGTGTGTGACTCTTGTTCCTACAATGCTGTGTGCAACTGGTGTCCTTTGTTCAGGTTATGGCGCCAATGCAGTACTGAAATGAAATCCAGCTGGTGCCAACAACCTTGACTATGTAGATAGTGCAGTGCTGTTGTAGGGAGTGGACAGACAACCAACTGTGCTGAGCCACAGGATGTGTGTTTTTCAGAGACACGTCTATGTTACAAACCCTTGATGATAAAAGTATCAACTTCTGAAAGCTAAACAAATACACTCCACTTGATCTGGATAAGAAATGCAAGGTGGCAGCCAAATCTGAACTGTGGAAAAAAAAATCTGTGCTCAACGTGGACTCTTAGAAATGGCAAGAAAATCACCATTTCTTTGTCAGCCAAAGCTGACACCGGAGTTGGATCTGACTCTGTCCTGTTTGGTCTGGGATGTGGAAGCAGAACTTACTGTGGCTCTTGAACGAAAACTTTCAGAGAAAGTGAAGAAACCTATATTTTCCTCCTACATCAAGTGCATGAAATGACTTCAACTTAGGATATTACAGTGCAGTATTAAAGCCAAACTCCATGGGAGCAGGAGGCCCAGTCATGTTATTTCACCTTCCAATTCTGTTGGCAAATCTGTCATCTTAATGCCTAATAGAAATAAATGTCGGTGGCTTCAGTCCAGGGTTTTTCAAAACAAAGGAGCTATTAATCGTAATGGCTGTTAGTGTGAAATGGTTGGGTTTTGCAAAGGAATTGACTGTGATTTTACTGAGCTGTAGAAAGGAAAAAGAGACAACATTTTCTCTGAAGATTAACAGTTCACAAAGAATTTTGAAAGTTTGGGGAAGTTGGGATGGTCTCTTCTCTAAACTGTAGGTGCTGTGTCTGCATGCAAGTCTGGAGGGTTATTTCTGCAGGTTTGATGGGAGGAGAAGGCATGGATCAGAGCAGGAATCCCATACTTGTTGCCCCTGCATTATGTGAAGCTTAAATCAGCTCCAAATTGAAAAGGGACGTTCAAATAGAAAGAAAACCCATATCCAATGTTCTCAGCATTCAAGAAAAAAAACAAACCAAGGGGAAGAATCTGCATCTCAGTCTCATGGCTGCGTTGAAGGAGATGTACTGCATTTGCAGAATGGCTGCGGCACATTGTGAATAATGTATGAGTGGGGAAAATTGTTTCCCTGTGCACAGAGCGAAGGCAAACAGCTGCACTGTGTGCTGGTTACACAGATAGTCCAGCATCGCTGGGGACCTGCGAAGCCAATCCAATGTTCCCGAGTTTCCCCTCCTGCTCTGGCATCAGAAGTTTAAAATTACTTTTGTGGCTTATAATTAATTTTTGTTCCCTTTTCCTTCTTTTATCCTCTGTTGGCTACTGGCCAGGTAAAGGAAGGAAAGAGAATGAGAAACAGACATGAAGAGGCCAAATAAGGAACCACAAGTCTAAATACATTACAGTTAATGCTTTTTCTTTCTAAACTTCAACCTTCTCTTTTACAGTAGTGTTATTTATTTACTGTGGTGAGAAATTACTGTAGGATGACTAGTTAGATGATGATTAGTAGGCTTGGCAAAAGTTAGTGTCCTCTGGTACCATGAACTAAACCTCATTTTCTATCACTTCTATGTTCACATTCAGTAATCAACCCAGAACACAGGTCTTATGATGAGCAGCTGAGGAAACTGGAGTTGTTTAGCCTGAAGAAAAGGAGGCTGAGGGGAGGCCTTTTGGCCCTCTAAGACTACCTTAAAGTAGGTTGTAGCAAGGTGAGTGTCAGTCTGTTCTTCTAAGTAAACAAGCAGTAGGAAGAAATGGCCTCAAGTTGTGTTAGAGAAGGTTTAGGTTGGATCCTAGGAAAAATTTCTTCACCGAAAGGGTTGTCAGACATTGGAACAGTTGAGTCACCATGCCAGGAGGTGTTTAGGAGACATAGATGTGGTACACAAAGAAATAGTTTAGTGGTGGACTTGATGTTGTTAGGCTTATGGTTGAACTCTATTATCATAAAGGTTTTTCCAACCTAAAAAAATCCTGTGATTCTGTACTCAATGGCAAGTCAGGATCTGGTTAAATAAGGTCTGTGCTTTGATGCACTGCAGGTCAGGTCTTCAAATGTTGTTTTGTCTTGATTGTCTCTTGACTGGAAAACAAGACTTGTGCCTGGTTATGTGGCATCTTGATGATACTGTTAAGTGAGGCTTAGGTCCAGTGAGACACCATTCTTTTTCAGAAGGTTGTCTGAACTCTGATCTTGGGAAGAGCAGGAGAATGAATGTGAGCCCCTTACTTAGTCTGCTTTCATTTAGATGAAAGAAGCTCTTAAAAGTTTTAAAATAAGCTTTACATTCTACACTTGAAATTTAAAAGAGTAACTGGCGAAACACAGCTCAAACAGTGGTACCTCATTGCCAAGAGAACCTTTTCTCTGATGTGGTGAAGAAAACACAGACAGTTTGTATTTGATGTCTTCCAAGCAGTAATTTGGTGGTGCCAGACTTTTTCTGACATATCTCGTCTTTTGCAGTCATCTGCCACTCCAGATTAGGAAGTTTCTAGGGCAACTGACAGACATCCTTACAGTGATCTACCCAGCACAGTCTCGGGATTCATAGAAGGCTGCTCTTAGCGGCTCCTCTTCCATTAGCTCTCAAAGATTTCAGTAGCTCATTTTCTAAAATCACAACAGCAAAACGTGATTTATGAGCACAGGTGAGTGATTGCTTGTCTTGTATTTTTACAAGGCTTATGGTTAGGAAGAATTCAGCTTTCTCTTCTGCCAAACGTCTTCACAGGCAAGGAGTCTTGGCCAGGAATATTACTTGTAGCTCTCCTGAACTTTGTTTGGAGTAACATTAGCTTTACTGCTCTGGAAAAATGTAGCTGTCTTAGCCTGGGAGCTGGACTTCTCATCTGTGGAGCTAGGTCAATGAAGAGAAAGGCAGAAGAAACAAAGTGCTCTGGGCTGGGGCTACAAAGAGGGGTAACTTCTGCAGACTGTCCTTCAAATTGCTTCTGTGAAATTGCATCTCATTGCATCTCAGTAAGCTGATACAGGATGATTTGTAGTGGTAGAACCTGGTCCTGAAAGGAGAGTAGTCAGTTTCATGGCTGAAGGAGAAGGTAACCTTTGCTGTGGAAGTCCACAACCTGGGAGGAGTTCGATGGGATGCTGTGGCTACAAAATGCTTGTGCAAATGTGTGTGTGGATCAGGAAACCCACTGACCGTGATAACTGTATGAAAGAAATAATCTAGTTTGTCTGAAACTCCAGGTTCTGGGGGATAATGTGCTATGATAATCAACTGGGTTTGGCTCCAAAGTCAAGTATCTGTTCTTCACTTTCTTGTGAAACATGATCCTTTTGTTATTCCATGTGAGATGGATGGATAGTGATGCAGAGACTTAAGGAAGCTGGCCCACAGCTGGGTGCGGTCTAGGCAAGATGCATGGAGTTGTACTGATGTGTTCACAAAGATGTTTCCTCTCTGCATTAATTTGGTGTTCCAGTGGTGTCTGAAAGCTCTCTGACAACAATTTTAGTCAGGGTATTGTGTATCTTAAAAGGAACTAGCGTGTTGGTGGCAGCTATTTAGGAAGCAGCGCTCTTCATTGCCTGTTGTTATCTTTCTTCCTACACTATTGGCTGTATAGAGGCAGAAGGCAAAGAGCATTGATCATTCAGGTCTGCTCCTGGATCACAGGCCAAAAGGTATCAAAGAGGCTAGCCAAGGATAAATGGGTATCGTGCTTTTCATCAGACCTTATCTATGAGGTGGTAGAGGGGCAAGGAAATGCAGAGTTAGCTGTTGAAGGTCCATGATGAAACTGCTTGCAATGCTTACGCTTCCAGCTGGAGCCTGTTTGCTGACACCATCCACCCCAGCCGTTAATACTTCCTACATCCATTATGGGTGCCCGTTTGCTACTGCTGGCTTGGTGTAAGGATATCATGGATAGGATTTTGTATTTACGAGCTGTGTTAATGTGGCACATAGGAGCTGCATTACACCAGGCACAGGGCAAACACATTTATTTAGACTTGCGTGAACATTACTAATGAGAAAGGATGGCTGGCCAAAGCTCTAGGCGTTCTGACACATCTGAATAAAACAATGACATCCCAACAGTGTTTAAAGTGATGATTCTAGCAGAAATTCAGCCAACTGCTTCCAGAAACTCCTTCAGCACACCATTAGCCTTCTCTAAATGGTCCATAAAACAGAAGACTTGACAAATGTTAAGAGATGGTCTTTACCCTGAAGTGTTTACAGTCCAGAGCCTCCATCCTTCAGAGAAGTGTCTACTTATGTGATGCTGTCCAGTCAGAAGATGCTTATACTTGTCTTCTTTAAAATTACACACATTTCCGGATAGTCATAAGAGAAAGCAGAGGGAGAAGAAAACTCTTCTCTACCTGAAAGGAAATTAAAATGAGAAGCTGAAAGCTGAAAAGACTTGCTTGAGGCCACATATAGAGTCAATGGCAAAGTGCAGAATAGAAGCCAGATGTTCAGAGCCTGTGACAATCTGCCTTCACAAGAATCTAACAGAGATATGGGGTTTTTCCTGCCAAGTTTGTTTTCCTCTTCCTTTTGGATTATCTTTTGTCATCTTTTGATTTTTTAAAGTCTATCTAAAGAATGGCATGGTGAGTTTCAAATGAGGATGATCCTCTGAGGAAACCAAGCTTTGGGACATTTGCCTGGGTTCAGATTTACCATAAGCAAGAATAGCTCCTCTGATTCTTATTCTTAGGCAGGAACCTCAAAGATTGCAAGAGTCTATAAATATTTGCTTTATTTGCAGCGAAGAGTACAGGAAGTTCTGAGTTAGCCTCATTTAGGCTTCAGTATAGGCTATTTATGTTCTACCTCCCGGGACCACCTCTGATTACTGAAAGAGTGACCTTATTGGAAACCAGCGAGTAGGTCTGCAGTTAATTATAGAGAGTTCAGAGCTCGCTGCAGAACCCTAACAAGGGTATTTTTGTGGATGATGTTACATGGCTTTATTTAACAGCTCAAATCAGGAGAGCTAAACCAGATGGTGCACTTACTTGTTCCCGCTCTCTAAAAACACCTATAGAGAGACACTGGTAATAACAGTGGCCAACCCTAATAGGTCAGGAGTGATGGCAAAGATCAGGCTGTCTGGACTCACTAATCACCATCTGAAAGCAATAATGAACTGGTCATGGGGTCAGAGCCAGGTGATGCTGTGCAGAGTCAGTGAAAGAGAGGTTTTCCTGTCTTCTGCATTTGGAAAAAGTGGTTTAACCACTGGTGCCTCTTTTTAAACCTTGTGATAATGGTAGTGACTTAATCTAAGGTAAATCTGGCCTTTAGAGAAAACCTAGTCTAAGACTTTTCCAAAATAATTTCCTGAAGGAAAGAAGAATCTCTCTGAGAGAAGTTCAGTCAAAGAAATGTAAAAAGCTGAATTGTGGGGCAACAAGTTTATACAGGGGATGATGCTCCTCCAGGGCATTACAGAAAATGATTACACTAGGTTTTGTTCATCAAGGCAAAGTAAGCTAAATCAGACACAAGGCAAAGCCCTTAGGAAGGGGAGGAACGGTTTCAATTTAGTGAGGGAACTGTGATAGTAATTAAAGCCCATATAGAAACCTTTGAATGTGTCTGGCGGCTTTGTATCCGCTGTGTTTTTTCTCTTAGCTGACATTATAAAAGGAGCACCCACAGAATAAAGAGGTGGTGTTTGAAATTTCATCAGTCAAGCACTGTCCCAAATTTGATTTATTGTAAACAATCTTCAAAAATTGCTTTGGGTGTTAGTGAGCAAGCAGGGAGTTTTCTCCAGTGGTAATTAACAAAGAGAGGAATTGGACATTATTTGTAGATTTGTCTTAGCCAAAATGCAGTCTGGATTAATCGCAGCATTTGCCAGCTCTGACTGTGAATGTCTCCCATTTCGGACATGTAAGCAGTCTTTTATTCTGCTGCTACACGTTCTCCCTTGAAGCAGAGCGCTCCACTGTCTGTGAGCAGATATTCTGCAAGATTTTGGTAAAAACTCCATTCAATTAAAAAAATGAATGTAAAAATCAAGGATTAACAAGAGAAACATCCTATTTTTTCCCTCTAATACACAAGCCAAGTGCAAAGGACAGTACTGTATGGAAACACTGGCTAGGAGAGTGTAGAGTGATTTGCTCTTGTTGCTGAATGGAGGGCTGGGGGTGGCTGTAACTCTGCTGGGCTGTCGTACACACTGGGAGCTTTGAGTGCCTCGTGTTTGAGTCATTACTTTATCTGGAGCTCCAGACAGACTGCTCCCAGCCCCAAATCCTCCAGCACATGCACTGCTTGATGCCTCATGTGGTCCCATATGCTGTCCAAAGATGATTTACTACTACCACTTGAGTAACTGGAGAATTGCAGCCCGTGCTCATGTTTTCCCTGGTGTGGTAGGTCACCCTCAGGGTAGCAGCATCAGTGACGAACTTTTCACGTCAGAGCAAGGTGGTTCAGAGCAAGCTGAACTTACAAAAGAGAGGAGAGGGGCAAATATTCCTCTTCACATCTGTGAGATCACATTTCTCCATGTCATCTGTAAACACATATTTAGGGGCTTTTGAAGTCAATTACTCTCCAGAGACAGACCAGTCTATTGGCAATGTAGTGATGTTCCAGTTGCAGGCCAAGCTGTAGCTAAGCGCGTGAAATTAGTGGCAATATTAAGTCTTCAGCCGTACTAACATAGTAATGCCAGGCAGTGGTGTTTTCTCCAAGCTTTCATTACCTTTATATTGATGGTGGCTTGCATCCTTTGTACTGAATTCATGTTGCCAAAATCCTTCTGATGGTCTTCACTGACAAAGGTATCTTCATGTGAGCGTATTTCCCCCGCACAGGCTGTCAAGTCTTCAATTACCTCATTTTTCCCCCTCTTGGTCTCCTTTGCAGTTTGTATTCTGAAATAACCACAAAACCCCCACTTTTTACAAACACAAAGCTTTCTTTTAACGGAGGGTGTTTTGAAGAGTTCTGCTCCTAATCCACCTGCTTTATGGCTGCAAGTGCTCTCTGCAAATGGTTCACTGCTCATTGCCAAGAACCCAAGCCCCTAATTTGAGGCAGATTAAATTTCAGACCTAATTTTAAAAAGCCTTTGTTTCACTTCTCTGTTTAATGTTAGAGGGCATCACAAGTGTAGTGTCTGTGAAAGGTGTCTTTTACATAGGTCAGGTTGCTACCTATAGCTTTGAGAGTGGAGTCACAGCGTTCGTGGGCTCTGTGATCAGTCCTGCAGAAAGGGATAAGAGAGACTTGGAAGTCAATAAAAGACTTGAGTGCTGTGCAGAAGAGGAGCCTAATCCCCATCACCTTTTCAATCAGCTTCTCACCTGTCATCCTGTGACTTTGCTTAAAGCCAAACTAATTGTAATAGAACCAAAAAAATCCTTTTTTAGTCCCTAAACCAAACACACTGTAAAGTTTATCAGACCACTGGTTATATTTATGGCTACTACACCTCTAAAGGTGTCTGTGGTGCTTTTGTCTGCAATTTCATTGCCACCACGGGACTACAGTCTGAATCTTGTATCATTGTACATAAGGGGAGACTTGGAGCTGTCAGCATTTTCCCATTATAAATCTCCCATAATTTATGGCCAGGCTAACGGGCAGCACTGTAGCTCCTGACAGCTACAAATGCTTGTTCTCTGGGACAGTTTGTTTCTAGTCCACTTCACTTGCTGGATCTTCCCCCCAACTCTCTCCGGATGAATGAACCTAGGCTGGTGAATATCTGTATCGCTGCCTTTCCCCTTGGTGTTTTAACAGCCTTTCGCTTTAGGACGGCCTTCCTATTGTTGAAATTTGTAAGAGATTTCAGGAACTTCAGAGCAGAAAGGCTTTTTCTTAGAAATGGTCTTTTTCTTGTTCCTTCCCCAGCCTGGAGTTATCTTACATATTCATTGTCATACCGGATACTCCAGCAGCAGCTTTATATGCGCAAACCCAAAGGTGGAACAATACCTACTTTTTAACTTACTTGAGGAGAATGCTGTGAATGTGCATAATGGTCTCACACAGAAAGTGCTTTATCTTCACGAGTTAGTGAGTCAGTTTAGGGGTATTCTATTGGCACAAGCTTTCAGAGAAATTATGCATGGTAAATTAATGAAGGCTGCCTGAGGTATTCTTGTGTGTGAATGCACATGCCATTAGAATCAATGGCTGGCTGAAAAAAGTTAACGGTCATTAAGGGGCTGTTTAAAAGGCCAGTGGACACAGATTTACTCTGTTGCAGGGCTCTGGTTGGGTTAGGTGAAGACAGAAATTGCTATTTGCCTCCAGGCCACAGGACAGCCCAGGCTTTGTGCTTCCGTCTCCTTATTTTGGCTCCTGTCACTGGGCAGATTTACTGGCCTTCAGGACACCATCTTCTGAGCAGGTAAAGACTTTTGTGTCACTTTTCCTTGTTTTATAAGTGGTTGGTAACGGAAAGTCCAAGTGGGCAGGCTTGGAAAGGCTCAAAAACTCTGACCGTCATCCAAGAGAGATCCTTGATGGAGAAGCTGCAGAAGAGAGGATACTGTTTGGCCTTGGATGATGCAACACTATCTGACGATGAGTCTTTAAAATATTACTCGGATGCGAAAGGGGGTATTGCCTCCAATTTATGTTCAGATAGCGAGAAGGTGAATGCAGCACTGTGACACATGCAACCATTAGCCAGGGGTGGTATGGGAAGTGGGGCACTACACGCCAATGAGGGATTGTGCAGCACTACTGGCTATTAGGCTGTGAATTTGTTGTACACAAAATAGAAGTGACACGAGCTGTTGCCTGGGTACCTATGTTCCCTTGGCCTGTGTCCTTTCCCTTGAGTACAGCAGATTTTTTTTCCACACTGTATTTTAAACACAGTGATTTTTAACTGAAATAAAATGCATGGAGAAAATTAATGATTTGATATCTTCTTGCTGCTGCCAAAAGAAATATAGAAGAGTCTTTGATCTGGAGGCTTTCAAAAAGTGAGCTGGACCAGTTACTGATACTTACTGACCTAAGTGAGTGATAAAGCAACTGTGTCCAAGTTTAATTAGTCTTCATCAAGATAAGTTCTTAAGATTTAGAACTAGTGGCCTTTAGAAGAAGAAAGGCCTCTGGTTGTCGTTTATGCCACAACACGTTCTTTTATCATCCTTTATGTGTCTCCAGCAAGAGCAGTTTTTATTTTAGAGGAAAAGAGAAGCGGCTTGTTTGATGGAGATTACCATAGACAAGCTCACTAATATTCAAAGGCAGTTTCTCTGTCTTACCTTTTTCTCTGTTTCATACCCCACAGAGTTTACCTCAGACTGCTGTTGTTAGTCACTGTTGTTTATATGACGATAGGTAATGTGTTTGTGCTTGAGGGTCGTCTGTAACAGGGTATGCAATTGCAGATTGTAGAGACTGGCAGGAATTACTGTGAAGAATTGCTTTCCAGTGACAGCTTTATCCTGCCTGTAATATGTCATTGCGTGTGACTTCCAATTAATCATGCAATAACAAAATGCTGCGTCTGGCGACAATGGCGTGTCTGTTAATATCGAGGAGTAAGTCTCGGCTTTATGAACACAGCTGCTGCCGTTGTCCCCTGCCCACTCACACACTTTAATCAGCAAGTCTCAGCCTAGAAAGAACATTTCTCTCTTCTCCTCTCCCCCATCATCCTCCATTGCGATCTGTTAAGCTGCAATCTATAACGTCTCGTGTCTCTGTAATGGTCTGATGGCTTGCAGCTTTAAATGATTGCAAGGATTTGACTTTGTCTCACTCTGCCTTGACCTTGTGTCTTCAGTGGCTTCCCCTCCCTATGGTTTCAAATTGGGAGTGGGGAAGTGGAAGAAAAAAACTGAAGTGACAGAATGGACTTTGGAGATATTACACAGGAGGTTTAATGTTGTTCTTTGAGGACATGGGGGAGACTAAAGGTAAGAGATGAACCATTCGTGGAAAAGAAAATGCAATTATTTGCAAATTTTCAGGAGAAAAATCATAGCTGGCTTCACAGACTGAAGCCTGCTTGCGTGCAGGACCCATTGTTAAGCACAGTGGAATCCTTACCATGGTTCTTCCTCTTGCTCACTCTCTCATTTATAATAACATTGCTGAGTAATACATCCATGTAAGTAGTGAAATCCCGGCATCAAACTTTGTTTTACAGCTGTATCTATATCCCAAATGGAAACCTAAAGAGGTGCTTGGGTGCTCTGTGCTTGAGCTACAAAGACAGGCAGACATCCTGGTCCTAGCTACCACGTACGCATCCCCGTTATTATATCCAGCCAAATTCAGGAGTAGATTTTCATTCTGCTGAAAGACTTGGTCATTTTTCAGTTGATTGCTTTTGGGTTAGTACTGAGGTTTTACACCTTGTGCAACATAAATAGGAAACCTCACAGTAATTAATGTTGAAGCTTTTCTTTTTCCTCTAAGAAGGAGGTGAACCTAATTTTTCAAACAAACAAACAAAAAAACTCCTGAGCATCCTGGGAGCTGGTTTGTGGAAGATCACGGACGTGTTACAAGAAACGGAGGAAACTACTTTGTGTATCTCTTTCCGTGGATTAATAATGTTTGTGAATTTGTGCCGTGTTTGCCAGTTTGTCTTGGAAAGTGCTGGCTGAAAGAGGCGTTTGTGTTAGCCATGACAATGGTGTGCGGGGTGCACTGCAGCACTTCCACTTCTTGTAAACAGAAAACAAACGTCTTTGTGAATCTGAGGAGTAAAGAGGTTTGTAGCTCCTTGGGGAAATCTTCGTGCAGCGGCTCGCTGAATCTCCACGTTTTCTCTGGATTATCAGCCAGAGAATAAAATAAGTAGTGAAAGGTTCATCTCAAATGTGGTTATTCTGGGAAAAATGCAGTGTTATACCAACACCATGTAAGGCTCTAACTCACTGTGGGCAATGTGACTCCTGCCCATCCATCCTGCTGTAGGATCAGTGGATCTGACAAGATGCTGAACTCGTATAAAATCTCTATAAAATATCCTTACATGGACTTGAGGGCATTAGGTAGCACAGGTGGTGATCTCTGGCAGATGCAAACTAGAACAGTGCCATACAGCCATTTACTGCCAGGTGGGGGCCATCTATTTGCATCCGGTTTGCCATCAGGTGAAGGCTGTTGGAGCCTGTGTTGGGATCCAGGCTCATGCAGGGAAGGCCTCCACAAAGGAGGGCTTGTAATCAATTTCTTATTCCCAAGTTATTTTTCCAAGATCCCCACAGTATGGTATTTGAGTAATAGAATAATTTCCTAGCTATCAAGTGCCTGAAAATCAGCAGTAATTAGCTCAGCACAAATTCTTCCCCTCCTCTCCCTCCTCTTTGCTCAAACAAACAAACAAACCCCCTTTCTCAGCGAAGGGAATACAGATGGAATCAGACTCCAGCGCCTCAGTGCAGCCGTGTACAGACTACATCTTTCTGCCCGCCCCTTTCAGCTCTGTGAGTAACAGGGTTGCTTCGTTATCCCTCGGGGGGATTTGTAATATTAACTTTGGGTAATGACATTAATTCAAGATTTTGCCTTAATAAAATGGCATTGCCCAAAATGAAGCATTACATTTCAATTAGCAGTCCATCGAAGACTTTAATAGTCTGGAGCGTGGAAGTGATTTTTTTTTTAAATTCCATATTAATTTTTTATTGTATCATGCTAATTTCCAAAGAGTGATTGAAAGCCCAGCTGATCCAACGAGTGACCCTCTCTGCCGTGTTTCTTAAGGGAACTCCTTTCTTTTATGACATTATGCAAAAAGGTCACATTTCCACAAAGCAGGAATCTGTTTCAGTCACCTCTTGAATTCGTTATCATCCTTTTTACTTTTTAACATGAGGCACATGATATACAGGCACCCCAGGTGGACATGTTTAAATTAATCTGGTAATAATTGATTCAGAAGAGATTTGGAGGACAGAATTTGCATAAAAGCCATAATGAGAGCAAATCCTCCAAGGCCAGGCTGAGCAGCTAAGTCCCTGAATAACTTACATCTCCTAAACTAATTTGGTTCTATATGCAGGATGAAGGTGTGGGGGCTGGAGCACCATGTGATTGGAATTCATTACAAATAACTCATCTTCTCCAGAAAGCCTGGCCTCGGAATGTATTAAAATGATCTCAGCCTGCAGACGCTTGCTCAGACCCTGCCTCATGAAACATGACAGCAAGATTTCAGGCTGTCGGATGATTTGGGTTTTTTGATTCTCCTCATTTCTGAGGAGAAGAGCTGGCACCCTGGTGCTGTGGTGTCCTCTGGCAGGCTGCCTCTCCTGCGTGATGGAAGAAGATTCAGACGTCTAGTTTGGGCTGGACATGTAAATTTGCCCAAAATGTGAGCGTGAAGGATGATCCTAGCTTTTGTCTTAAATATTCCTCCTTTCCATTCCAGCAGCTCCATGCTTAACTAAGTAATAGATCATAGGATCTGCATTAAGTCCTGGATCACCTTGCTGTCTTTGGGAATTTAGGGAGTGGGACACCATACAGGATGAGGACTATGTTGTGTACTGTGTAGGTAAAATAAACCTGTAGACATTGCAAAATATGATCACAGTTCATTTAAGAATGCAGCCAAGGTTTTTTGGAAGGTCACCTCTCCTGCTTCACTTCCCTCTGCCTAGATGCTGTTTCTGAGAAAAGCTCTCAAAAGATGTTGCTGTGACCCAGTGTTCTCAGGCTGGTGGAATTCACTTAGCAGGTAACATAGTACCATGCTCCTGGTATCAAGCGAAGTTGTGCAGGAGTTGTTTGGAGAAAGAGGAAAATTCAGCTCAGCCTTTTCAGAAACTGTTGATCACCTGATATTTTCCCGATGTCACTGTTGTTTTCAGCAGATGAGGAATCAGTCCTATTTATTTTACACACAGCAGTAGGTAATAACCTCTCATTTGTGAAATGTGTATTTTCTGCACTGCTTCCTATCAGTGTCATCTTGCTGCTGGGTAGCTCTGGGAAGAGCTGCTTTCCTCCGCAGTATCCCAAGTGCCCTACAAGAGTCAGGGCAGGCCGAAGCAGCTCTGGTGGAAAAGCTAACAGAGACCAACGGGTAACAAGAAACACGAAAGAAGCTGGGCATGACAGGAGGAAAAAGTGTGGCTGGCAGTTATTACTTTGTCTGTTCAGATTTGGGCCACATATGGGCCATTTGAATGCCTTCTAGCCAAGTTTCTTGTTTGATAAATGGGGCTGTGCAGTACCAAGAAGGTGCTGCAGAGAGACATATTCTTGTTTCCAAGCAGGCTGAAATGTGGAGTTGCACTGCAGTGATGGTTTATGCTAATTCTAGAGCTACGTGGCACAGAGCGATCACAAATCCTTAACAAAAACACACAGGCTGTGGTTCTTCAATTCCACATGGGCAAGCGTAAAAAGTTCTTCTCATCCTGTTGTTGTAACATAGAGGAAGGAGCTGCCGGGAGGAGTGAGATGGGTTTGTGACCTGCACCAATTGCCAGTTGGTGGAACTGAATGATGCAAGACAATATGTGGGGTGAAGCAGAAGAAGGGCAGGTGGCAGGAGCTGTAGCCCTAGAGCTAGTACTGAAGGCTTTAAACTGGAAAAACAAGGCTCTAAGAAGAGTCAGGCCCATATGCTATGGCTGAATCTTAGGAGGTTGATGGGTGTGATAATTTCATAGCTCAGTTTTCATCTGCTGGAGATTTGAATTCTGAGATTGCTTCAGGTCATAGGAGAATTAAATGAGTTTTAAAAAAATTCACCATCTTACTGTTTTCCTACCTGGTCACCATAGTGGTCACTATGAGGTTTATTGGGATTGCCTATCTGCTTGGCAAAATCTAGGGGCAGCAGTTATCTGTGACTTACCCTCCGCGTTGAAGAAAGAAACCTGGCAAATTACCAACCTATATCAGATATGATACCATTTGGAACCAACTTCCTAACTAGAAATCCCATAGAATGACCCAGTGGACCCTATAATTAGAGTTGAATATGAAAGTGGTACCAGTAGAACAACGGTTAGTCAAAAACTCAAGAGACTTACTAGCTGTGATACAAAGAAAGCACCACACTACAAGGATTTGGAAGGATCAGGAGAAGTTTATATTCTTTCTGCCTCTGCCAGAAACTGGCTGCAGTTACTAGGAGGGTGAATTGCAGAGCCCTGTTGGGCCTGAGTTGGCCCACCTGTGGTGTCACAGCTGCAGTGGGGAGCTGTGGGAGCAGGAGCACCACACTTCTGGAACTCACTGGAAATGGAGAGGTGTCTCCAGACTGTCAAGCACCAGAGTGTGCTGGAAGGACACAGGCTGTGCACTGTGGAGTTAGGGGCTGTGGCTCTGTGGGTTTGCAAGTTTTCAAATCATTCCCACATTGTGCATGGGAGCAACCTGAAGAAAAGCTGCTGTGCTCAAGTCTCTGCAACAGCCATAGGTTTAAAGCCGAAGGGCTTGGGTGCCAGACCTCAAGCTGAAAAAAGCCCTTGCAGCCGGGTGACTACTGGCAGTCAGTCTGGTGCTGAATCTTAGTGTGCTTGCATTTTGTAGCTGAGCAGCATGGAAACATCATGGCTGGCACCCTGGGTTTACAGCACCCCTGCAGAGGACTCCACATCACATAGACAATGAAACAGTTGTCTGCACTGCAAGGGGTGCTGAGTTGTGGGCACTCTCCCCTGCTGCAGGCAGGGTCTCTGCAGTAGTTATTCCTGCAGTGTTGCTGTTGGTCCTTGTCCCTTGGGATGTCTCCTCTCTCTGGTTGCGTTATGTTCACTCATCCTCTCCTTTTGAGGGAGCATCCAGAGACTTTGACTGGGAGCCAGGAGCTCCTGATTTCTAATCCGGGCTGTAGTAAATATTGTGTCTAAATTGCAGTCATGTTAAGTACTGCCACAACATCTATTGTGTTCCTCTATTGTGTTAGACTTTGTGTTTCACAGATGGAGAACGTGCAGAATATTTCCACAGCCAGCCCAAGTCCCAGAACTACCCATAGTTCTTCCACTACCCAACAACTTCCTCTATTCACAGTCTCTCAGAAAGGCCATTCTGTGATCAGCAAATAGAAGGTCTTTCCATCCTCTCTGTAGAGGTAGTCTCCTAGAGAGTGGTGGAGGAATACCACCAGGGAAATAAATGAGCATAAAACTCCATTGCCAGATATGATCTTTGGATAAACAGAGGACTTCAGACTCCAAGGCACTTTTTCATACCCCAAACAAATGCTAACAAAACTCCTCATGCCTTTATATAGTGTGTAGCAAATAATAATAAAAAAAATAGGTCTAGAGCCCTCTGGGGAGAGCCTCTTGAAGCGTTTGGGAACACACTCAGTGTGTGGTCAGGTTAGTGCTATTCCAGAGCAAGTCTGAGAGTCAGCAGAGCTGTATTTCTTTATGCCCACTGGGTTTGGCAGGATCCCAGCAGTACAGTATATTTTGCTGTTACACAGACTTTTATTGTTGAATCAGCTTTATTTAATAGGAGCTTTCTATACTAGGTTCCTGTTCTGGAAGGCCTCTTCTAAAGGTGAGGAAGCCGTTTAATTTGCAGGACCATGCAGCCATTGACCGTGCTTGCGAAGCCAAGTAACCAAACAGAGGCTGTTGATGGCTTGTTGAGGGCTTACACCAGTCTGTAAAGACACCAACCAATTAATTTTGCACTGAGCCAATATTAGGACTTCTGTCTCTATTACCTGATCTGAATGAGAACATCCCATTGTGTTTTGTGGTACCCCACGGGTTGGGACCTTGACAAGTCCTGGGTGGGTTTAAGCAGTAATCAGAAAGCTCTAGAAACAAAGTACTGAGAAGTGCATTGTCAACCTTTAGTGGGATATAGTTCCTAAGAAAATTAAACTACAGACTGTTACTAGTCAGCTCCACTGCAGGCTTCACAAGCCCTGAACCAAACAGTGTGTTACATTATACCGTTTTCTCCTTTGAAAGGTACCTGAGTGCTTTATATAGAGATCATAGACTCATTAGGGATTGGAAGGGACCTGGAAAGATCAGCTAGTCCAATCCCCCTGCCACAGCAGGATCGCCTAGACCAAGTCACACAGGAACATATCCTGGGGGGGTTTTAAACATCTACAGAGAAGGAGACTCCACAACTCCCCTGGGCAGCCTGTTCCCGTGCTCTGTCACCCTCACTGTGAAGAAGTTCCTTCTCATATTTATGTGGAAGCTCCTGTGTTCCAGCTTACAACCACTGCCCCTTGTCCTATCACCAGATGACAATGTGTTGCAGTTTGAGAACTGCTAGAACTTGTAGAAGTGCTTTCATGAGGAAGAAAAGTTGTGTTGTGTTCTGGGGGACCTGTTCCCGGTTGCACAGGTCTCAGGACCCTTCCCCGGAAGCGTCTGTCCTGGGACCTGACCCTGAAAGGCGGGCTTAGGGAGAGCCTATAAAAACCGGGGCAGGGTCTTTGTTCGCGCCCTTTTTGGGGGCTGTGGCCCTGAAGGCAGTGCCCCCCACCGCCTCGGGAACGGGTGGCGGTGGGGGGGGGTGGGAACCGCGGCTCTGGGGGGACCTGCCACGGCTTCCGAACCAGCCGCGGCCCCGACCTGACCCCACCGCCGGCGGGCACCTGCCGCCGTGGGGTCTGGAAGCGACCC